>CM056058.1:153690394-153855394 GCA_029574335.1 Rana kukunoris | reverse complement strand
CATCCAATGGGAAGTGTCAGCATCACACAGGCAGTGGCATGAACACCTGAAGAAGGACCCCTCCAGGAAATAAACAGAAGAGAAGACTCTGGCAGCAGCCATCCAATAGGAAGTGTCTACATCACACAGACAGGGACATGGTTTCCTGAAGAAGGACCCATCCAAGAAGTAAAACGAAGATTTCAGTATTGGCCATCCAATGAGAAGTGTTTACATCCCATAGGCAGTGACCCAGGATACCTGAAGAAGGACCTCATTCAAGAAGTAAACAGAAGAGAAGACTCTGGCAGCATCTATCAAATAGGAAGTGTCAGCATCCCACAGGCATTACCACAGACACCTGAAGAAGGACCTGTCCAGGAAGTAAACAGAGGAGAAGACTTCATCCAATAGGAAGTGTTTACATCCTATAGGCGGGGACATGGTTACCTGAAGAAGGACCCTTCTCATTAGATGCCCACCACTGGAGTCTTCTTTTTACTTCCTGAGGGGGTTCTTCTTCAGGTGTCCATGTGTCTGCCTGTGTGATGTAGACAATTCCTATTGGATGGCCTCAGCGGCGCAGTGCCGAATCGCAAAAAGGGGCAAGGTCCTTAACCTGCATAATGGTCCGGGTCTTAAGTGGTTAAAGGAGATTGTATGGTCAACCTCAGATCTAGACCAAAAAGGTATAGGTTACAAAACCTTGTCCAATCTCTCCCGTTCCTGAAGATAAACCAGAACTGGACCCATCTGGACCCTCTCTGCTCCGAACCCTCAACAGGGGCACTCGTGTGACTGCAGAATTCCCGTTCACAGGTAAAGTTGAGTCTGCAGATATCACCACACACACACACAATCATTTAACGAGATCTACAACCAGCTTTCCCAAATAAAAATAACTGGGTGAGAAGCCTCAGATGGAAGCTGAACCCCCCCCCCCCCAAACGCCTGAATGACATACCGTTGTCAGGACAGCCTCTGAACCCGAGGCAAAGCTGGACAGGTTCGGTTTCCCAGCTCCGGAACCTCAGCTGAGCACGACAGCTTCCATCTGTGGCTTCTCACACAGGCAGATCTGATTGCCTACGTCCAGCCGTCCCGATCTCCCCGTCCATACAAAGCTCTTCCTGCCGCGGAGGAGGAGAGTCAGGAGCTCACACCCGGATTTCAGATTACAGTGCAGATCCCCCGGAGTACGGAGACGCCCTCACTGTGCAAACTTTATTGTCCGATCGCAGCGACAGGGCGTGCGTTTGTTTGCTTCTTTTTTTTTTTTTTCGACTCCTAAACAAAAGCAGATCGGAGCGCCCCCGGGGCTTATCGTCTGCCAGGGAGCGGGGACTCCATAGAAGGTTCCGGTCACAGAAACTTCTAATGCCTGAGAAAAGGCGATAAAAAAAAAAAATCTTCACGCCTAAGAGCAAAACAAATCTAAAAATGCCTAAAGCGCAAACTGTTCAACTTTGACATGTGCAAGTAAAACCGCACAGATCACCACAACAACTGTTTGCATCCGGGTGGATTATACCGCAGGTTTTCAGGACAAACTGGGCTTTTTTTTCGGTGGTAAATGGTAATGAATATCTGATTTTTTTTAGGATAGATCAGATAGATCGGAGTGGAAGGTTATGGTAGTAATAAAAAATAAAAAAAATATTAAAATAAAATTAATTTTTTTTTTTTTTATTACTACCATAACCTTCCACCAAAGAACAACTTTAACCACTTAAAGAGGTGGTTCACCCTAAATATAATCTCTCCCATCGTCAGCGCCAGTATGCTGTTTTTTTTTTTAAATCCCCCACTTACTGTATTATCTTCAATTTTAATTTCTTACCCCCGTGTTGGACGCGTCACATCTTACGAAAATACCTGATTAAGGACCCGGGTATCCTCGGCGAAATGCGGCGCCTGCGCACAGACCTAGGAGCTGACTGCGCAGGCGCCGGAATAGGACTCGGAGAAACACGGCGCCTGCGCAGTCAGCTCCTAGGTCTGTGCGCAGGCGCCGCATTTCGCCGAGGATACCAGAGTCCTTGATCGGGTATTTTCGTAAGATGCGACGCGCTATACTAGAGCCGTCCACCGCGGGGGAAAGACATTAAAATTGAAGATAATACAGTAAGTGGGGGATTTAAAAAAATACAGTAAGTGGGGGATTTAAAAAAAAAAAAAAAAAAAAAAAAACAGCATACTGGCGCTGACGCCAGTATGCTGGATCACATGAGAAAGAGTATATTTAGGGTGAACCTCCGCTTTAAGGACCGCCTCCTGCACATATACACATCGGCAGAATGGCACGGCTGGGCACAGGCACGTCGCCTTTAAGAGCCCAGACCGCAGCTTTGTGACTGCACCCACGGGACCCGCAGACCCGATCACCGCTGCTGTCCCGCAAACGATCACAGGAGCTGAAGAACGGGGAGAGGCGAGTGTAAACACACCTTCCCCATTTTTCACTGTGGCAGTGTCACTGATCGTCTGTTCCCTGATATAGGGAAAGGCAATCAATGACATTACACATCTAGCCCTGCCCCCCTACAGTTAGAAACACATATGAGGTCACACTTTACCCCTAGTGGTTAACTCACAAACTGCAATTTTCACAGTAATCAGGGCATTTTTATAGCACTTTTTAGTGTGAAAAGGACGATGGTCCCAAAACGGTCTGATGTTTCCGGCATAATGTCACGAAATGTTATATATATATATATATATATATATATATATATATATATATATAATAAAATAAAAAGAATACGCCATGAGTAGTAAAAAATAAATAAAAAAGCCATAAAACTATCCACTATTTAGTAAACACTGTACATTTTGCGCAGACCAATCGATAAACGCTTATTGCGATTTTTTTTTTACCAAAAATATGTAGAAGAACGTATTACGTATCGGCTTAAAGCGTAGTTCTACCCAAAAATGGAACTTCCGCTTATCCCACTCCTTACCCCCTTACATGCCACATTTGGTAATTTTTTTTAGGGGGGGGTTGGGGGAGTGGGGGCTTCAGGAGGAGTGGGACTTCCTGTCCCACTTCCTCCTTCCGCCGAGGGGCTGGTTAGGCAATTAAGCTTAATCGCCTACACCAGCCCCTCCCTGTAGGCGATCGCATGGGACACATGACAGGTCCCATGCGATCGCCTGTCCAATCAGCGACGAGCCCCGCGCGCATTCGCAGTGCGGCTCGTGCATGCGCAGTGGGTGCCCGGCCGTGAATCTGAAGGCTGTCACGGCTGGGTGCCCATAGTCAGGATGGAGGCGCCGGCCGGGGAGGGGGGGGTTGGGGGAGAGGAGCGGAGCCCCGGTCGGCGCAACGCAGGAGCAGGTAAGTGAGCGTTTATTAAAAGCCAGCAGCTACACTTTTTGTAGCTGCTGACTTTTAATAAACACCATTTTTGGCTGGAACACCCCTTTAAACTGAGGAAAAAAATATGTTGTCGCTCTTTTTTTTTCACAATCGAAGTTTAGTCAAAAGAAAATTATAACAATGAATTGACACCAATTTTTGTTTATAGCGCAAACATTAAAAAAAAAAAAAAAAAATGCAGAGGTGATCAAATACGACCAAAAGAAAGCTCTATGTGTGGAAATGTGGGGGGAAAAAAAAAAAAACGCCAATTTTGTTTGGGAGCCACGACCGCGCAATTGTCGGTTAAAGCGACGCAGTGCCGAATCGCAAAAAGGGCAGGGTCCTTAACCTGCATAATGGTCTGGGTCTTAAGTGGTTAATACAATATCATTTTTTTTATTTTTATTGTTACTACCATAACCTTCCACCAAAGAACAACTTTAGCCCTGGTTCACACTGGGCTGCGGGAGTGAACTTGTGGGATTTCACTCCCTCTGGCAGGCGCGATTTAGGAGACATCTGTGCATTATATATAAAATTTGAATAATAAAAATTCTAATATAATACAAATAAAAATAAATATTAATAATAATAAAAATATATACAATATTATATATAAAAAAAATATCTAATACATTACAAATAAAAAAATATATAATAATAAAATACAAATAAAAAATAAAAAAGTATAAAAAATTATATTACACTGTATATAAAAAATAAAACATAGAATATATACAAAAAATATAAAACCCCCACACAAGCAAAAACAATCAAACACAACAACTAGAAGAAAATTTGTACTCACAGCTCATCGGGTGTCAAAATCTCCCATGAAAAAAAAAAAAGGGAAAACAAAACCACAAAAGAAGAAGATCACACAACCAATCTGTAGAGGAGGTCTTGCGACATTCCAAACTTGTAATAATCCAACTGTATGCCTGCAGGCCAAAGACAGCAGATCAGAGGAGGAGGAGGGGGGGGGGGGGGGGGGAGGTAAGGCTCAGATAACCACAAAGCAAAATCATTTACAATGTAACACTCAGCACTTTCCAAACGACAATATAATACAAAGTGCAACAAAATAACAAAAAACACATAAGGGCAACAAATACACAGCATAAGATTTCCAGATCATCAATAAAAGCGAGAACACAAACTTTCTATCTAGACGCCTGACCCGGAGGCCCCTCCGCTCACATTAGAGCAGTGTTTTTCAACTCCAGTCCTCAACCAAGGCGCCCCAACAGGTCATGTTTTCAGGATTTCCCTCAGATGAAATGGCTGTGGGAATTACTAATGGCCCATACACACGATCCGAATATCGGACGACGGATCGTACGACTTTTTTCGCTTAATAATCGCGAATAAAATAGGTTATTCAACTCACGAAAATTATCGTACGATAGAAAAAAATGATCGGAAGTGATGTCACGTGTTGTAATGTATTTGTATTGTATTGTCGGACGACGGCTGTACTGACTAAACGAAAATCGTACGATCTGACATCGTACGAGGAAAATTTTCGAGCTTGTTCGATCGAATAATATCGGATGAACGGTCGTGATCGGCTGTCGAAAGTACACACGATCCGAAAACTCGTACGATCCATCATCGGACGATCGTTTTCGTCCGATATTTCGGATCGTGTGTATGGGCCATTAGGCAGTGAAACTGATCAAATCACCTGTGCAAAATAATGGAAAGTCTGAAAACCTGACCTGTTGGGGCGCCTTGAGGACTGGAGTTGAAAAACACTGCATTAGGCGAATGCGGGCTAAAGTCGCCATGACTTTGCGTGATGCGTCTTTGGGTGCCGTTATTCTTGGGCTCCATTCACACTTCACATTTACAAAAAAAAAAAAAAATGTTATATATATATATATATATATATATATATATATATATATATATATATATATATATATATATATATATATATATATATATATATAAATAATCACATCGATCGCGTCGGGGTGCCGTGCTCCCTTATGCCCCGTACACACAATCTGAATATCGTACGCCTTTTTTCGCTTAATAGTCGCAATTATTAGGCCTTTTCCACACGAGGCGGACTCCAACGCTACGGGGTCCACCAGCTCAGCAGGAAATCTGTCCGCAGATCTCCGCTGAGCCGACAGATGACAATCTCCTCTCTGCTCACTGAGCGGGGAGGGGCTTGTCGGGCGCCGCTGTCTCCTATGGAGGGATCTGCTGATTATTGTCAAACTTTATTGTCCGATCGCAGCAACAGGGCGTGCGTTTGTTTGCTTCCCCCCCGACTCCTAAACAAAAGCAGATCGGAGCGCCCCCGGGGCTTATCGTCTGCTGGGGAGTGGGGACTCTATAGAAGGTTCTGATCACAGAAACATCCAACGTCGGAGAAAGGCGATAAGAAAATCTTCACGCCTGATTTCATCAGATCTTACCCGATCCGATCCGCCATGAACCGATGGGGACGTGCCCCCCATACGTCTGTTTTTAGCGGATCGGGTCAGATGTCAGCGGACATGTCTCCGCTGACATCCGACGCTCCATCGGGATGCACGGAGCTGCCGTTCAGGTCCGCCATCAAAACTGACAGGCGTACCTGAATGGTCCGTCCGTGTGAAAGGGGCCTTAAGGTCACGAAAGTTCTCGTATGACAGACAGAAAAAAAAAAAAAAAAAAAAAAACAGAAGTGATGAAATTTGTATTGTATTTTCGAACAACTGTAGATGCGATTCTGCCTGCGGTTTCAAAGCGCTGAGGTGTGAATGACAAATTGCAGAAGGCACCATTAAGATGGCGTTCATTTGAATGAAAAGATAAATTTGCGCGGCAACCCGCATCGCGCGAGGCAGGTCTCCGAAAAAGTAGCTCCTGAACTTTTCTCGGGGGGGGGGGTTGGGTAAACTTCAGGCAATGTGGGTTTGCCGCAATTGCAGTGCGAAGATCGCGGGCAGAACCGCACCACAATTTTAGGCGTCATTCAAAATGAATGGCATCTCACAATGTGCTTTTAGCAATTCTTCATTCACACCTCTGCGTTTTGAGATCGCAGGAGAATTGCGGCACATCTGCCCGCAATTCAAAACGCCAAAATGTGAAATGCAGCCTTAATGGCACCCCCAAATGCGTTCCGATTGTCGCAGCAAACCTCGTCTTTCAAAATAATAATAAAAAAAAAACACACACACACACACCTTATCGCCTGGAAAGGTGCAAGAGCTTTTTTTTATTCTTTGCCAGCAAAACGCACGTAGGGCAGCCCATGCTAGCGAATAGGCTGTTCTAACAGGACAAAAAAAAAAAAAAGTTGCATGCAAGTTGCAAAAAAAAAATGCCTTACTGGCATCCCAGATGCGGTGCGATTCTGCCGCGATTTTCACGTGGCGAAATGTTTAAAAAAAAAAAAAATAGTGTTAAGCTTCTTTTAGAAGACCGAAACACTCGTTAAAGTGAATGGGCCACTCTGTGCGCAACACTCGAAATTGCGTGCAAATCACGCTTTTTTCTTTTAAATCGCAAGCAGGAACGCTGGTTTTCACAACGCGATATCAGAACGGAGCCTGATTGCACATCAAACATCCCGACTTTGCCCTTTTACGACCTCTCCTTCAATTTCAATTGGTCGTTTTCCGGTCGCTGCACCAATATAATCCGAGGGCGGGACCTACGCCACCGCGGGCTGCTACATGTTGGATGAAAAAATAAACTTTTTTGGATTTGGAATGCTGTTTTGGAATAAACTTCCTCCATCAGCGGGAGGAGAAGACGAGATGTGAGGATTCAGAAGAGGGAACAGATGGTCCGCGAGGAACGCCAGGATGTTGTTATTTACACATATAACACCAACATGCTCTGTGGCGGTGTACAATGGCGAATCTCATAGACATTAGAGCATTCCTAAATATGAAAAAAAGAAATAAACACGACAACCCCGATCTGAGATGAGTTTACGATCTTGGGGGGGGGGGGGGGGGGACTTTGGGCGAATAGGATTTCTGTATATAGCACCAACCTGTTCTGTGGCGATGTACAACGGCTACAAAAATTTACAGTATAGCGTGTAACTGCAAAAGGGAATAAATATGACAAGAAAGCCCAAAATGAAGAGTTTACAACTTCAGGAGACAAGAACATTTTCAGTGTAAAGGGTAGGTAGCACCAACGTGTTCTGCGGCGATGTACAACGGCAGTGTTGGGGCCTAAAGCAACGGTGGTGCAACTTACTTTGATGTACAATGGCTATGTTGGGGGCTATAACAAAGACAGTAGAGCGTACCTAAATTGGAAAAGAAGCATGACAACCCGACCCGAGGGGAGTTTACATTCTATGGGGAACGTTCGGCGAATAGAATTTCTGTATATAGCACCCACGTGTTCTGTGGCGATGTACGGCTATGTTGGGGCCTACAGCAACGAAAGTGTGCAACTTACTTTGACTTACAACCTAAGAGTTATGACATCATAAGATGAGAAACATTTTCAGCTGACAAGCTTCCAGCATATAGCACCAACTTGTTCTGTGACGACGTACAATGGCTATGTTGGGGTCTAAAGCAACGTTGGTGCAACTTACTTTGATGTACAATGGCTATGCTGAGGGCTATAACAGACAGTAGAGCGTACCTAAATTGGAAAAGAAGCACGACAACCCAACCCAAGGGGAGTTTACAATTTCAGGGGAACGTTCGGTGAATAGAATTTCTGTATATAGCACCCACGTGTTCTGTGGTGATGTACAACGGCAGTGTTGGGGCCTAAAGCAACGATGGTGCAACTTACTTTTATGTACAATGGCTACGTTGGGGGCTATAATAAAAGACAGTAGAGCGTACCTAAATTGGAAAAGAAGCATGACAACCCGACCCGAGGGGAGTTTACAATCTCAGGGGAACGTTCGGCGAATAGAATTTTTGTATATAACACCCACGTATTCTGTGGCGATGTACGGCTATGTTGGGGCCTACGGCAAAGATGGTGCAACCTACTTTGCTGTACGATGGCTATGTTGGGGACTAGAACAAAAAACAGTAGAGCGTACCTAAATTGGAAAAGAAAGACGATAATCTCCGACCCAGGAGGAGTTTTCAATCTCAGGTGAAGTTCGGCAAAAAAGATTTCTGTATATAGCACCCACGTGTTCTGTGGCGATGTACGGCTATGTTGGGGCCTACAGCAATGATGGTGCAACTTACAACCTAAGAGATACGACATCATGAGATGAGAAACATTTTCAGCCGACAAGCTTCCAGCATATAGCACCAACTTGTTCTGTGACGACGTACAATGGCCATGTTGTTCTACAGCAACGGTGGTGCAACTTACTTTGACGTACAAATGTCTATGTTGGGGGCTATAACAAAGACAGTAGCGTGGACCTAAATTGCAAAAGAAACACACGACGACCCGAGGGGAGTTTACAACTCAGGGGCACATTCGGCAAATAGAATTTCTCTATATAGCACCCACGTGTTCTGTGGCGATGTACGGCTACGTTGGGGCCTACAGCAATGATGGTGCAACTTACTTTGACATACAATGGCTATGTTGGGGGCTATAACAAACGACCCAAGAGGGTTTTACAATCTCAGGGGAGCTTTGGCAAAAAGGATTTCTGTATATAGCACCAACCTGTTCTGTGGCGATGTACAACATTTATGTCGGGGATATTATGATAACAGTAGACCTTACTTAAATACCAAAAAGGGAATAAACTAGGGTTGTCCCGATACCACTTTTTTAGGACCGAGTACAAGTACCGATACTTTTTTTCAAGTAGTCGCCGATACCGAATACCTCACATATGCAGCCATGTCCCTCACATATGCAGCCATGTCCCTCACATATGCAGCCATGTCCCTCACATATGCAGCCATGTTCCTCACATATGCAGCCATGTCCCTCACATATGCAGCCATGTCCCTCACATATGCAGCCATGTCCCTCTAGCCATGTCCCTCACATATGCAGCCATGTCCCTTCAGCCATGTCCCTCACATATGCAGCCATGTCCCTCTAGCCATGTCCCTCACATATGCAGCAATGTCCCTTCAGCCATGTCCCTCACATATGCAGCCATGTCCCTCTAGCCATGTCCCTCACATATGCAGCAATGTCCCTTCAGCCATGTTCCTCACATATTCAGCCATGTCCCTCACATATGCAGCCATGTCCCTCACATATGTAAATAAATGCTGTGATGTTCCCACACGCCGTTTAACCCATGCGGCAGCGCGATGCGCCGGGGGGGGGGGGGGTGGGGTGGGGCAAGTATTCTATTTAGGTATCGGGGGTATTTGCGGGAGTACAAGTACTCCCGCAAATACTCGGTAACGGTCCCGATACCGATACTGGTATCGGTACAACCCTAAAATAAACTGGATAACCCAACCCGGAGAAGAGACCTCACGAGATGGGAACAGTCTCGGCTGATAGGATTTCAGCATATAGCAAGGCCGATGCGATGCCATGCCGATGCGCGTGCCTGGCGGCCGTGATGTCCGCCAGGCACTCGGGATCGGCGGCTGCAGGGACAAGACGTGGATCTCGGTGTGTAAACACAGAGCTCCATGTCCTGTCAGGGAGAGAGGAGACCGATCTGTGTCCCTTGTACATAGGGACACAATCAGTCACCTCCCCCAGTCACCTCCCTCCCCCCACAGTTAGAACACAATTTAGGGTACACATTAACTCCTTCCCCACCCCCTAGTGTTAACCCCTTCAATGCCAGTCACATTTATACAGTAATTAGTGCATATTTATAGCACCGATCGCTGTATGAATGTGAATGGCGCCAAAAATGTGTCAAAAGTGTCCGATGTCTCCGCCATAATGTCGCAGTCACGAAAAAAAATGCTGATCGCCGCCATTAGTTGTAAAAAAAATAAAATAAATAAAAAATAACAATTCTGTCCCCTATTTTGTAAAATATGTAGAAGAATACGTATCGCCTAGACTGAGAAAATAAAAATGTTTTTAAAAAAAAATTGGGCTATGTATTACAGCAACAAGTAAAAAATATATATATATTTTTTTTTAATTGTCGCTCTATTTTTGTTTATAGCGCAAAAAATAAATACCGCAGAGGCGATCAAATACCACCAAAAGAAAGCTCTATCTGTGGGGGAAAAAGGACGCCAATTTTGTTTGGGAGCCACGTCGCACGACCGCGCAATTGTCAGTTAAAGTGATGCAGTGCCACAAGCTGAAATTTCACCTGGTCAGGAAGGGGTATATGTGCACAGTAAGGAAGTGGTTAAATACCAAAAGGAATAAACAGGATAATCCAACCCAAGAAGAGACCTCACCAGATGGGAACATTCTCAGCTGATAGGATTTCAGCATCTAGCACCGGCCTGTCCTGTGGCAATGTAGAGCGGCTACGTTGGGGCCCTACAGCAACTTAGTTTGACATACAACGGCTATGTTGGGGGGCTATAACAGAGACAGTAGAGCGTACCTAAAATTAGAAAAGAAGCATGACAACCTGACCCGAGGGGAGTTTACAATCTCAAGAGAATTTCTATAAATAGCACCCACGTCTTCTGTGGCGATGTACGGCTACGTTGGGGCCTACAGCAACGATGGTGCAACCTACTTTGATGTACAATGGCTATGTTGGGGACTATAACAAAAAAAACAAACAGTAGAACGTACTTAAGATGGAAAAGAAAGACGATAATCTCTGACCCGGGAGGAGTTTACAATCTCAGGTGAAGTTCGGCAAAAAAGATTTCTGTATATAAGAAGAGTTTACAAGCTCATGGGGATTGCCAGTTAATAGGATTTCTGCAATATATAGCGCCGACATGTTTTGTGGCGATGTACAATGCCAGTAGAGCACACTTCTTATTGCGCCAAACAGTTTACTGTACATGTCAACTTTACGAGAGGTCTTTAAATATGAAAATAAAAACCACGATGACTCGGCCCAAGAAGAATTTACACGTTCAAGGGGATTTTCAGCAAATAAGATCTCTGTGTGTATATATATATAGCACCAACTTGTTCTGTGGCGATGTACAACGTTTATAATGAGCGCTGTACAAGCACAGTGGAGAATACTTATATGGGAAGAGAAGAGAAGAAAAAAAAAAGACAACCCAACCAGAGAAGAGTTTACAATGTCAAGGGGGATTGTCGGTTTATAATGATTTCCCCATATAGCACCAACATGTCCTGCGGCGATGTACAAAGGCTATACTGAAGGACACACAACAACAACAACAAATAATAATAATAATAATAATAAAACCCAACCTGTGTTCAAATTTCAAGGGAATTGACAGTTAAAGGAAAAAAAGTGTTTTTGCTGAAATGACTGTTTACAGGGTATAGAGGCATAATAGTTAACGGATTCCTTTTAAAAATGATTAAAAAATCAATCATATAAATGTGCCTCTAGTTTCACTTTCGTTTTTAAACTGGTTTCATGTTTCTGTAAAGGAAAAAAAAACACACAGAACAAAAACAAACAAATCCAGGGCAGTGTTTTGTTTTTAAAATGAATCCGATTGGTTCTGAGGAGTTTTAGACACACAGTAATGACAGCTTGGACCACCGTGAAAAGCTGCCATGAGATTTTTCCTAAGAAGCCAGACAAGCAGGAAGTGTGGAGATCAGAGCAGAATTACAGCAACTTCAAAGCAAAAACGAACAATGAGGACATGAAACCAGGACTGCAGTAAGGTAAAAGAAGCTATTTAGCTAAAAAAAAAAAAAAAATTCCTTTAGTGACCCTTTAATGTGACTTCTGCATAGAACACCAACATGTTCAAGATTATACTGAAGGACTATTAATAATATTATTATTAGTAGACTATACGTAAATGGGAAAAGGGCATTTAAAATGTCCTTTTCCCCATTCACATATAGTCTATTATTATTATTATTATTATTATTATTATACTATACGTAAATTGGAAAAGGAAATTTTATTATAAAAATTTAATTTTCTTTTCCCATTTACGTATAGTATAATAATAATAAGACTATATGTGAATAGGGAAAAGGACATTTTATTATTAATATAAAAATACATTTCCCATTTATGTATAGTCTACTATTATTAGTAGACTACACGTAAATGGGAAAAGGAAATTTTATTTTAATATTAATAATAAAATTATTTTTCCATATAGTCTACTACTAATAATAATAATAATAATAATCCTTCAGTATAATCTTGAACATGTTGATGTTCTATGCCATGGGTCTTCAAACTACGGCCCTCCAGGTGTTCAGGAACTACAATTCCCATCATGCCTAGTCATGTCTGTGAATGTCAGAGTTTTACAATGCCTCGTGGGAGGTGTAGTTCCGCAACAGCTGGAGGGCCGTAGTTTGAGGATCCCTGTTCTATGCCATAGAACAGGGGTCTCCAAACATTATAAACAAAGGGCCGGTTTGTTGTCCTTCAGACTCTTGGAGGGCCGGACTTTGGCCAGCGGGAGTGAAAATTTTCCTGGCATCGGTGGGAGTAAACATCTGGTATTAGGGGGGGAAAAAGTGCCCTATTGCTGGTATCATAGGGTGGAATAGTACCCCATTAGTGGTATCAGTGGGAGAAATGGTGCTCCATTGTCGGTGTCAGATGGCAGAATAGTGTCTCTCGTATCATTGGGAGGATTAGAGCCCCAAGGGCCGGATAAAGGCAAGCAAAGGGCCGGATAAAGGCAAGCAAAGGGCCGGATAAAGGCAAGCAAAGGGCCGGATAAAGGCAAGCAAAGGGCCGGATAAAGGCAAGCAAAGGGCCGCATCTGGCCCCCGGGCCGCAGTTTGGAGACCACTGCCATAGAACGTCAACATGTTCAAGATAATACTGAAGGATTATTATTATTATACTATATGTAAATGGAAAAAGAAAATTGTATTATTATTATTAATATAAAAATAAAATTTCCTTTTCCCATTTACGTGTAGTCTACTACTACTACTAATAATAATAGTAGACTATACGTAAATGGGAAAGGAAAATTGTATTTTTATAATAACAACAACAACATTTCCTTATTTACGTATAGTATAATAATAATAGACTATATGTGAATGGGGAAAACGACATTTTATTATTAATATAAAAATAAAATTTCCTTTTCCCATTTACGTATAGTCTACTACCACTACTATTGATGATAATAATAATAATAATAATAATAATAATAGTAGTAGTAGTAGACTATACGTAAATGGCAAAAGGATTTTTATTATTATTATTATTAATAATAATAATAAAAAAAAAATCCTTTTCCCATTTCAAAGGGATTGACATTTAATGTGACTTCCACATAGATTCTGTGCGGAAGTCACATTAACTGTCAATCCCTTTGAAATTTAAACTCATCTCAGGTTGAGTTGTATTATTATTATTACTAATAAAAAATCCTTTTCCCCCCCATTTACACATAGTCTACTATTTAAAAAATAATAATAATAATAATAATAATAATAATAATAATATAAAAATAAAAATTCCTTTTCCCACTAATTATTATGATTATTATTATTGACAACCCAAACTGAGAGGAGTTTAAATTTCAAGGGGGATTGACAGTGAAGGTGATCTCTGCATATAACGCCAACATGTTCTGTGGTGATGTACAAAGACATTATATATGATGACAGTAGAACACACTTATCATACAGGATTTATATTCCAGCAACAGTTTGTGTTGCACTTTACAAAAATGGATATAAAACACGACACCCCAGCCTGCAAGGGGGGATATCCGCACGTAGCACCAACATGTTCTGCGGCGATGTACAACGTTTAAAATGGGGGGGGGGCTGCGCTATACAATGACAGTAGAGCATAAATAAATGCATGAATAAACACGACACCCCAACCCGAGAAGAGTTTACAAACTCATGGGAATGTTCTGCAATTAAGATTTCTGCGTGTAGCGCCAACGTGTTCTGTGGCGTTGTACAATATCTATAGTGAGGGGCATGAACAATGACAGGAGAGCATACTGAAATACCAAAGGGAATAAACACGACACCCCAACCTGGGAACAGCGTACATTTAGCATAGAATTTTGGAGTATAGCGCCAACTTGTTCAGTGACGAAGTACAAAGCCTATAATGAGGGGGGGGGGGGCTAATGACAGCTTTGCATACTTAAATGGGAATACGGAAAAAAAAAACACAACAACCCAACCGGAGAAAAGTTTACAATCTAAGCAGGCGGGAACATTTAGTGATTAGGATTACTAAAAAAGGATAATGGGCGGTGGGGCCGGGGAGAGAAAATCGGTAACGCTAGGCGGTGGGGGAGATCGGCGACACTAGGCAATGGGGGGGAAAAAAAAAAAAAAAAAAAAAAAAAAAAAAATCGCTGACACTAGGCAATGGGGTGGGATCACTGACACTAGGCAATGTGGGGGGGGGGGGGGGGGGGTTTGATCGCTGACACTAGGCAATGGGGTGGGAGATCGCTGACACTAGGCAATGTGGGGGGGGGGGGGGAGATCGCTGACACTAGGCAATGGGGTGGGGGGGGGGGGGATCACTGACACTAGGCAATGGGGTGGGGGGGGGGAAATCGCTGACACTAGGCAATGTGGGGGGGGGGGGGGGAAATCGCTGACACTAGGCAATGGGGTGGGAATGTGGGGGGGGGGGGGTTTGATCGCTGACACTAGGCAATGGGGTGGGAGATCGCTGACACTAGGCAATGTGGGGGGGGGTTTGATCGCTGACACTAGGCAATGGGGTGGGAGATCGCTGACACTAGGCAATGTGGGGGGGGGGGGGGCTGGAGATCGCTGACACTAGGCAATGGGGTGGGAGATCGCTGACACTAGGCAATGTGGGGGGGGGTTTGATCGCTGACACTAGGCAATGGGGTGGGAGATCGCTGACACTAGGCAATGTGGGGGGGGGGGGGGGCTGGAGATCGCTGACACTAGGCAATGGGGTGGGGGATCACTGACACTAGGCAATGGGGTGGGGGGGGGGGAAAATCGCTGACACTAGGCAATGTGGGGGGGGTTTGATCGCTGACACTAGGCAATGGGGTGGGAGATCGCTGACACTAGGCAATGTGGGGGGGGGGGGGGGAAGAGATCGCTGACACTAGGCAATGGGGGGGAAGAGATCGGACACTAGGGGGGGGGAAGAGATCGCTGACACTAGGCAATGGGGGGGGGGGAAGAGATCGCTGACACTAGGCAATGGGGGGGGGGGAAAGAGATCGCTGACACTAGGCAATGGGGGGGGGGGGGAAGAGATCGCTGACACTAGGCAATGGGGGGGGGGAAGAGATCGCTGACACTAGGCAATGGGGGGGGGGGGATGGGGGGGGGGGGGGAGAGATCGCTGACACTAGGCAATGGGGGGGGGGGGGAAAAGAGATCGCTGACACTAGGCAATGGGGGGGGGGGGAAGAGATCGCTGACACTAGGCAATGGGGGGGGGGGGAAGAGATCGCTGACACTAGGCAATGGGGGGGGGGGGAAGAGATCGCTGACACTAGGCAATGGGGGGGGGGGGAAGAGATCGCTGACACTAGGCAATGGGGGGGGGGGGAAGAGAAGGCAATGGGGGGGGGGGGGAGAGATCGCTGACACTAGGCAATGGGGGGGGGGGAAGAGATCGCTGACACTAGGCAATGGGGGGGGGGGGGGAAGATCGGTGACACTAGGCAATGGGGGGGGGGGGAGAGATCGGTGACACTAGGCAATGGGGGGGGGAAGAATCGGGACACTAGGCAATGGGGGGGGGGGAAGAGATCGCTGACACTAGGCAATGGGGGGGGGGGGAAGAGATCGGTGACACTAGGCAATGGGGGGGGGGGGGGGAGAGAGATCGGTGACACTAGGCAATGGGGGGGGGGGGAAGAGATCGCTGACACTAGGCAATGGGGGGGGGGGAGAACGCTGACAACAAGCAGTGGGGGGGATTGATGACAATATGTGGTGAAGGGGGAGCGGTGACAACCAGCGGTGAGGGAGATCGCTGACAACCAGTAGTGAGGGAGATCGCTCACAACCAGTGGTGGGGGGGGGGGAGATTGGTGACAATAGGTGCTGAAGGGGGATCGGTGACAACCAGCGGTGAGGGAGATCGGTGACAACCAGCAGCAATCGATCAGTGTGCAGGATCTATGGTATGAGTGTAGGGGGAGGGGACACCGCCCAGCAGTGCATGCAGAGATTACTTGCAGCTGTTGTGCAGTAAAGTTTGGGAAGTTTGTCTCTTACCTGTGGGGGAGTTCCCAGAATCCTCCAGGTGAGGGGGGGGGAGGGGGCGAAGGTTAGAAGGGACCCAGGTTGGGGTGACTTGGGCTCTTCATAATGAAGCTGTCCCTGCAGTAGAAGACATTCCTGCGCTCTGGCTGTGTGGAGTGTCTCCTCCCTGCACTCATTTCCTGTGTACTCCTCTCCTCTCTAGGTCAGCCCCACTCAGCACTGACATCACTCAGGTGTGTGCGGGACAAAAGCTGCAGCACTTCCCAGAAAAAGGAGGGGGGAGGGGAGGGAGGTCTCTCTGCAGAGCTGCCATCACACTGGAATGGTTCCTCCCCCCCCCCCCCTTCCAAGCTGCTTAGGACTGCGACTGTTGGGAAGCGTTCGCCGCAGCTGCCGGGGGACTACAACTCCCAGCATGCATGGAACTATTAGAAAGGCTTCCTTATGTCTCCATTCACCCGTGTACAACTTTAATTTACCCCCCTTCCTGACCAGGCCACTTTTTGTGATTCGGCACTGTGTCGCTTTATCTGACAATTGCACGGTCGTGCGACGTGGCTCCCAAACAAAATTGGCGTCCCTTTTCCCCCACAAATAGAGCTTTCTTTTGGTGGTATTTAATCACCTCTGCGGTCAGTGGGCGGCCTGTCGGCGGGCGGCGTGTCAGTGGGCGGCCTGTCGGCGGGCGACTGTGTCGGCGGGCGGCGTGTCGGCGGGTGGCGTGTCGGCGGCGGCGTGTCGGCGTGTCAGTGGGCGGCCTGTCGGCGGGCGGCGTGTCAGTGGGTGGCGTGTCAGTGGGCGGCGTGTCAGTGGGCGGCGTGTCAGTGGGCGGCGTGTCAGCGGGCGGCGTGTCAGTGGGTGGCGTGTCAGTGGGCGGCGTGTCAGTGGGCGGCGTGTCAGTGGGCGGTCTGTCGGCGAGCGGTCATGTGACTGCGGCTGGGAGTGCAGCGGAGGAGAACAGAGAGTGGGAGGAAGACAATTAACTCTTTTATTGCTGGAGGGTGAAGGGTGACATTCCACGCCTTCCAGCCACTGTCACTTCACCGAAGAAGAGCGGAGCTACGGGAAAAAAAAAAAGAAGAACTCCGCGGCGGCGTACCTTCATCTCGCCGTGTGTAGGGGGCGCCACAGGACTCGATCGGACAAACAGGCAAAACCCAGATCCCCTGCTCTGCATCCGATCCCAACACACCGAAACCGGACGCTATTTAATGAATTTTTAATACTTAAAGCCGACTCCCCCCGTACGTCCGTGTCTGAGTCTCCATGCTTTATTTTGCTGAGGAATCACTTTAACCCCTTCCATACCGGGCACTTCCCCCCCCCCCCCCTTCATGCCCAGGCCAATTGGCAGCTTTCAGCGGCTGTCACCCTTTGAATGACAATTGCGCGGTCATGCTGCACTGCACCCAAATGACTTTTCTTCCCACAAATAGAAGTTTCTTTTGGTGGTATTTGATCACCTCTGGGGGGGTTTTATTTTTTGCTAAACAAACTAAAAAAAAGGCAGAAATGTTTGAAAAATAAAGTTTTTCTTTGTTTCTGTTATAAAATGTGGTTTTCTCCTTTACTGACGGGCACAGATGAGTTGCCACTAATTGGCACTGATGAGGTGGCACTATTATGTAGAATTGATGGGCACTGATAGGCAGCACTGATGGGCACCAATAGACTATACTGATATGCAGCCCCGATGGGCACTGATAGGTGGCACTGATGGGCGGAACTGATGGCCACTAATAGGAGGCACTGATATGCAGCACTGATGGGCACTGATAGACTATACTGATATTCAGCACAGATGGGCACTGATAGGTGGCATTGATAGGTGGCACTGATGGGCACTGATAGGCGGAACTGATGGGCACTAATAGGAGGCACTGATGGGCACTGATAGGTGGCACTGATGGGCACTGATAGGCAGCACTGATATGCAGTACTAATGGGCACTGATAGACTATACTGATATTCATCACTGATTGGCATTGATAGGTGGCACTGATGGGCACTAATAGGCGGAACTGATAGGCGGCACTGATAGGCACTAATAGATGGCACTGACAGGCAGCACTGATGAGGTAATGACAGGCATTACTGATGAGCACCAATAGTCTATACTGATATTCAGCATCAATGGGCACTGATAGGTGGCACTGATGGGCACCGATAGACTGTACTGATATTTAGCACCGATGGGCACTGAAAGGTGGCATCGATAGGTGGCACTGATAGGCAGAACTGATGGCCACTAATAAGAGGCACTAATAGGTGGCACTGATGGGCACTAATAGATGGCACTTATAGGCAGCACTGATGAGGTACTGACAGGCATTATTGATAGGCACTGATTGGCATGTGAAAGGCACTGACAGGCGTTACTGATGGGAACTGATTGTCACTTTGATAGGCACTGGTTGGCACTTTGGGCACTGATTGGCGGGCACTAATTGTCATGTGAATGCCACTGACAAGCGGCGCATTACTGATGTGCACTGATTGGCACTTTGGGCACTGATTGGCACTGTGGTGGGCACCTCTGATGGGGGCTGCATTGATTATCAGTGCACACTAATGCGGCTCTCCCTGTCGGCACAAACCAAGGAAAGACGTTTACCGGCACTTACTGGTTCAGCTGTGATCAGCGAAAGTCCTAATTGGGCCCAATTTGCCATTTTCCCTCCCCGGTGACTCGTTAGTCTTACAAGGTCTCAGTAGGGCCGTCTTTATCACAGGGCGAAAGGGACAGCTGCCCCGGGCCCAGTTACTTTGGTAGGGCCCAAGGCAGCTTCCCCTTGAGCCCGCACTGCCTGCAAATAGTTGAGAAGTGGATTCGGGAGGGCCCAAGAAAATGTTTGCCCGGGGTCCAATCAATAATAAAGACGGTTCCGGGTCTCAGGTGTGAATGGGGAGCAGGTGTGTGAAATTTGGTGTTATCGCTCTCACTCTCTCATACTGGTCACTGGAAGTTCAACATGTCACCTCATGGCAGAGAAGTCTCTGAGGATCTGAAAAAAAAGAATTGTTCCTCTACATAAAGATGGCCGAGGCTATAAGAAGATTGCCAAGACCGTGGGGGGGTCAGCCTGTTAGTGCTCAGACCATACGCCGCACACTGCATCAAATTGGTCTGCATGGTTGTCGTCCCAGAAGGGAGACTCTTCTAAAGATGATGCACAAGAAAGCGAGAGGAAGAGGGGAGAGAGAGGAAGAGAGAGGGGAGAGATTGAGGGGGGAGAGAGAGGGAGGGGGAGAGGTGGGAGAGGGAGAGAGGGAGAGGGAGGAGAGAGAGAGAGAAAGGGGGGAGAGAGAGGGGGGATAGAGAGAGAGAGAGGGAGGAAGAGAGAGGGGAGAGATTGAGGGGAAAGAGAGAGACGGGGGAGAGAGGGAAGAGAGAGAGAGAGGGAGGGGGAGAGAGAGGAGGAAAGAGAGGGAAAAGAGAGAGAGAGAGAGAGGGAGTAGAGGGAGGTTGAGGGGGGAGAGAGAGATAGGGGAGAGAGGGAGGGGGAGCGAGAGAGGGAGAGAGGGGGGGGGAGAGAGAGAGGGGGGAGAGAGAGAGAGGGAAAAGAGAGAGAGGGGAAAGAGAGAGAGAGAGAGGGGGGAGAGAGAGAGGGGAAAGAGAGAGAGAGAGAGAGGGGAAAGAGAGAGAGAGAGAGGGGAAAGAGAGAGAGAGAGAGGGGAAAGAGAGAGAGAGAGAGAGGGGAAAAGAGAGAGAGAGAGAGAGGGAAAAGAGAGAGAGAGAGAGAGAGGGGGAAGAGAGAGAGAGAGAGAGGAGGAAAAGGGAAAGAGAGAGAGGGAGTGAGAGAGAGAGAGGGAGGAGAGAGTGGAGGAGAGAGAGAGAGTGGAGGAGAGAGGGAGAAGAGAGATGAGGGGGAGAGAGAGAGAGAGGGAGAGAGAGAGAGAGAGGGGAAAAGAGAGAGAGAGAGGGGGAGAGAGAGAGGAGAGAGGGGAGAGAGAGAGGACGGAGAGAGAGAGGAGGGGGAGGAGAGAGAGAGGGAGAGAGGGGAGATAGGAGGAGAGAGAGAAGAGAGGGGGAGAGAGAGGGAGAGAGGAGAGGGAGGAGAGAAGAGAGAGAGAGGGGGAGAGAGAGAGAGAGAGGGGAGAGAGAGAAGAGAGAGGGAGAGAGGAGGGAGAGAGGGGAGAGGGGAGGAGAGAGGGAGAGAGAGAGAGGAGAGAGGAAAAAAGTGAGGGGGGGGGAGAGAGAGAGAGAGAGAGAGGGGAAAAGTGAGAGAGAGGGAGAGGGAGTGAGAGAGAGAGGGGAGGAGAGAGTGGAGGAGATAGAGGGAGAAGAGAGATAGGGGAAAGAGAGAGAGAGAGAGAGAGAGGAAAAGTGAGAGAGAGAGGGGAAAAGTGAGAGAGAGAGAGGGGAAAAGTGAGAGAGAGAGAGAGAGAGTGAGAGAGAGAGGGGAGGAGAGAGTGGAGGAGATAGAGGGAGAAGAGAGATAGGGGGAGAGAGAGAGGGGAAAGAGAGAGAGAGAGAGAGGGGAAAAGTGAGAGAGAGAGAGAGAGGGGAAAAGTGAGAGAGAGAGAGAGGGGAAAAGTGAGAGAGAGGGAGTGAGAGAGAGAGGGGATGAGAGAGTGGAGGAGATAGAGGGAGAAGAGAGATAGGGGGGAGAGAGAGAGGGGGGAGAGAGAGAGGGGGGGGTTTATTTATTTTCTGACACTCTTTTGGTGAATGAGTAGGGGTACAATCTATCCTATACTCATTCACATGGGTGGGGGGGGGGTGGGGGCCCTTGTGCCTGTAGATCCTCCACAACCACCGGCCAGGGTTGTGGGGAAGAGGCCCTTGGTACCCCTAGGGCCTTTTTCAATGGTGGTTGACTCTAAATCCAGAAACCTTTTTTTTTGGATGATCCAAAATCTCTTCCAACATTGTTGTGAGAAGGGCCCTCAGGCTGTTCATCCTGCAACACCCTCCATCAATGGAATTCCTCCAACATTCCAATGTGAAGAACTTGTTATGTGTCTCCTAATCACTGATATCACACCCCTCCAGTGTTCTCATGGTGCCGGGAGAGGGCAGGCCATGGCACGGCTCCATCCATCCTGTGCAGATAAAATGAGCTCACTGATAAGACTGGTAATATGGGCACAAGGGTCAATATACGACTTGTGTCCTCCTCTCCTCCTCACTCGGCTTATTTCAGGAAAAGACACACACAATCCATTCTATCTTCTTGGTACTGAGAGATACAATAGTATTGGGACGCCTGCCTTTACACGCAAATGAACTTTAATGGCCTCCCAGTCTTAGTCCGGAGGGTTCAATATTGAGTTGGCCCCGCCCTTTGCAGCTATAACAGCTTCAACTCTTCTGGGAAGGCCGTCTACAAGGTTTAGGAGGGTGTCTATGGGAATGTGTGACCATTCTTCCAGAAGAGCATTTGTGAGGTCAGGCGCTGATGTAGGACGATAAGGCCTGGCTCGTAGTCTTCACTCGAATTCTGTTCTCTTGGGTTGAGGCCAGTCAAGTTCCTCCACCCCAAACTCGCTCATCCAGGTCTTTATGGACCTCGCTTTGTGCACTGGTCCAAATCATTTGGTGGAGGGGGGATTATGGCGTGGGGGTAGTTTTTCAGGGGGTGGTCTTGGCCCCTTTGTTCCAGTGAAGGGAACTCTTAAGGCGTCAGCATACCAAGACATTTTGGACAATTTCATGCTTCCAACTTTGTGGGAACAGTTTGGGGGGTGGCCGCTTCCTGTTCCAACATGACTGGGCAGCAGTGTACAAAGCAAGGCCCATAAAGACGAGAGAGTTTGGGGTGGAGGAACTTGACTGGCCTTGTTGGACCGCGTTTTTCCCTCAGAACTGCCTTCATGGTTGAAGTCAGGACTCTGTACAGGCCAGTCAACTTCCTCCACCCCAAACTCACTAATCTATGTTTTTATGGACCTTGCTTTGTGCACTGGTGGGCAGTCATGTTGGAACAGGAAGGGGCCGTCCCAAAACTGAAGCCTAAAATTGTCCAAAATGTCTTGGTATGCTGACGCCTTAAGGAGTTTCCTTCACTGGAACTAAGAGGCCGACCCAACCCCTGAAAAACAACCCCACACCATAATCCCCCCTCCCCCCACATCATAATCCCCCCTCTACCAAATGCTTTGGACCAGTGCACAAAGCAAGGTCCATAAATGGAGGAGCAGGTCCTGAGCTCAACCCGATAGAACACCTTTGGGATGAATTAGAGTGGAGACTGCGAGCCAGACCTTCTCACCCAACATCAGTGTCTGTGTTACGTACAGGGGTGGACTGACCAATGGCCGAGGGCCCCATGCCACTAGGGGGCCCCATCAGGGTTGCCAGGCTCAGTAAAACCAGGGACAGTGTGTAAAAAATCTGTGTTTTCTTACATCTGTCCCTGATATGTCTGAAGCTTGACATGCTTTTGATGTGAAAATCCCGAGATTTTAGCTGCCCCATCTCAGCACTGCCTCCTGGCATGGTGGCCATCTGTAAGCCCGGGGACCCCATAATCTTCTATTGCCCGGGGGCCCCATGAGTTGTCAGTCCGCCCCTGATGGTTGTGAGCCCGAATTTGCAGAGGACGGCCCCCCTTGCGGCTCCCACTCGTGGCCCCCTGGTAGGGTAACAGAAGGTACAGGAGTAAGGAGTGGCACGGGTGCCTGGCAGGATCAACAAGAAGAGGAAGCGAATCAGTCCGGCAGAACTTCCTCGTAGCAACTGGAATACGGGAACTGGATCAGATCAGCAGACAGGATAGGTTCAGCAAACTGGACTGGAACTAGGACAAACTGAACAGTTCAGCAGACTGGATGGTCAGACAGGCCGGGTCGGATATCGGATGGACAGCGAGGAACAGAGGGGCAGACAGAACAGGCCAAGGGTCAGGTGCAGGTCACACGTAAGCCGGGGTCTTTCACAGGTAAGTCTCAGATCAGGTCTCAGATACACAACGCTGTAGAGCAGACAGCGGGGATGGTGTGTGAGAGGCCGGCTTAAATAACCCGCCTGGCTCTAACAGGGGTTTGCACACGTGTACGCATGCGCATGCGCGGTTGCAGCCGTGATCGGGATCCGCAAAGTCTGAGGCGCCTGTTTCTGGACAGTCTGACCTCACAAATGCTCTTCTGGAAGAACGGTCAAACATTCCCATAGACACCCTCCTAAACCTTGTGGACGGCCTTCCCAGAAGAGGTGAAGCTGTTATAGCTGCAAAGGGCGGGGCCAACTCAATATTGAACCCTACAGACTAAGACTGGGGTGCCAATGAAGTTCATGTGCGTGTAAAGGCCGGCGTCCCGATACTTTTGACAATATAATGTATCTATCTAACATTAATTAGAAATTGGGTAGGGTGGAACGCTAAGGCCTCGTACACACGAGGGGATATGTCCGATGGACCGTTTCAGCAGACATCTCCGCTCGTGTGTATGGGCTAGCGGACAGATTTGTCCACCCGACAGATTTCAAAGCATGCTTTGAAATCTATCCGGTGGGAATCTGTCCGCCCGACATGTCTGCTGCTTAGTACACTTACCAGCAGACATGTCGTCCCGCACCGCCGCCGCCGAATGGATTCGGCGCATGCGCGGAAGTGTTTTACTTCCTGGTGCGTGACGTAGCGGTGACGTGGCGGCGTCAAAGTCACCGCCGCGTCACCCACACGTCACCGCGCCGTCCGCCGGCGGGGAATTTGATCCGATGGTGTGTACACGCCATCGGATCAAACTCCAGATCGGACATATCCGATGGAAATGGTCCGCGGACCGTTTTCATCGGATATGTCCGATCGTGTGTACGAGGCCTTAGTGTGCCCTAGTGGTGTGTAAACAATAATGTATAACACAAAAAAATATAGAAAAAAAAATGTATTTGCCACCCATGGGTGGGAACATGAAAATCTATTACCATCTAAGAGAAAGTACAGTCTGTTATTTCCAGAGTCCAGGGTGTGCGAATCCTGGTGGTAGAACATCGAAGTTGTGGCCTACGCGTTTCGCGGGAACGCCCCGCTTCGTCAGGAGCCCTAAAAGTAGCACAGAAATGATATAAGTATTTGGAGAGAACCTTCAATGTAAAGTTATTAACATTTCAAATCAAATATTAGAGAAACATTAATGTAGCAAAATACATACAGTGTGTATATGGATGTGTATACGAGTTGTAGAGCCTCTATAGTCAAAACCAACCAAATCACTATAATATTTACCGTATTTATTGGCGTATAACGCTCACTTTTTTACCCTGAAAATAGAAGGTAAACTGTGCCTGCGTGTTATACGCAGGGGGCTGTAGAATGTTTTTTACGCCAATAAATACGGTTTCTTCTTTCTCTCTATATACCCACCGTATATACTCGAGTATAAGCCCGGGCACCTCATTTTACCACAAAAAAATGGGAAAACGTATTGACTCTAGTCAATGCCTCACTGTGTCCATCTGCATGCCTCACTGTGTCCATGCCTCACTGTGTCCATGCCTCACTGTGTCCATGCTTCACTGTGTCCATGCCTCACTGTGTCCATGCCTCACTGTGTCCATGCCTCACTGTGTCCATGCCTCACTGTGTCCATGCCTCACTGTGTCCATGCCTCACTGTGTCCATGCCTCACTGTGCCCATGCCTCACTGTGCCCATGCCTCACTGTGTCCATGCCTCACTGTGTCCTTGCCTCACTGTGTCCATGCCTCACTGTGTCCATGCCTCACTGTGTCCTTGCCTCACTGTGTCCTTACCACACTGTGTCCATGCCTCACTGTGTCCATGCTTCACTGTGTCCATGCTTCACTGTGTCCATGCCTCACTGTGTCCATGCTTCACTGTGTCCATGCCTCACTGTGTACATGCCTCACTGTGTCCATGCTTCACTGTGTCCATGCCTCACTGTGTCCATGCTTCACTGTGTCCATGCCTCACTGTGTCCATGCTTCACTGTGTCCATGC
This sequence comes from Rana kukunoris, assembly GCA_029574335.1. Taxonomy (NCBI): domain Eukaryota; kingdom Metazoa; phylum Chordata; class Amphibia; order Anura; family Ranidae; genus Rana; species Rana kukunoris. Next base: position 153,829,964 of record CM056058.1, on the reverse strand, counting down.
CTCACTGTGTCCATGCTTCACTGTGTCCATGCCTCACTGTGTCCTTGCCTCACTGTGTCCATGCCTCACTGTGTCCATGCCTCACTGTGTCCTTGCCTCACTGTGTCCATGCTTCACTGTGTCCATGCCTCACTGTGTCCATGCCTCACTGTGTCCTTGCCTCACTGTGTCCATGCCTCACTGTGTCCATGCCTTACTGTGTTCTTGCCTCACTGTGTCCATGCCTCACTGTGTCCTTGCCTTACTGTGCCCATTCCTCACTGTGTCCATGCCTCACTGTGTCCATGCCTCACTGTGTCCTTGCCTTACTGTGCCCATTCCTCACTGTGTCCATGCTTCACTGTGTCCATGCCTCACTGTGTCCATGCCTCACTGTGTCCTTGCCTCACTGTGTCCATGCTTCACTGTGTCCATGCCTCACTGTGTCCATGCCTCACTGTGTCCATGCCTCACTGTGTCCTTGCCTCACTGTGTCCATGCCTCACTGTGTCCATGCCTTACTGTGGTCTTGCCTCACTGTGTCCATGCCTCACTGTGTCCTTGCCTTACTGTGCCCATTCCTCACTGTGTCCATGCCTCACTGTGTCCATTCTCCACTGTGTCCATGCTTCACTGTGCCCATGCCTCACTGTGTCCATGCCTCACTGTGTCCATGCCTCACTGTGTCCATGCCTCACTGTGTCCTTGCCTCACTGTGTCCATGCCTCACTGTGTCCATGCTTCACTGTGTCCATGCTTCACTGTGTCCATGCTTCACTGTGTCCATGCTTCACTGTGTCCATGCCTCACTGTGTCCATGCTTCACTGTGCCCATGCCTCACTGTGTCCATGCCTCACTGTGTCCATGCCTCACTGTGTCCATGCCTCACTGTGCCTCACTCTGCCCATGCCTCACTGTGTCCATGACTAGACTGACATTTAACATGGGAGTCTATGGAAGGGGTGCCCGGCTTTGAAAAATTGGTGCTCCCCAGCCGTAGGTCCCCCTGACACGACCATTGCACACTTGTAGAGGAGTAATGCTGCTACATGTGTGCCAGGGTCGGGTCCCCAAAGTTACCAGAGAAATGACTGTTTAATATAGAAGTCTATGGAAGGGGTGCCCGGCTTAGAAAAAATTGGTTCTCCCGGCCGTAGGTCCCGCAGACAACAAACTTTGCACACTTGTAGAGGAAGAGTGGGGCTATATGTGTGCCGGTACCGGGTCCCCAAAGTCTGGGAGATCGGGCGCAAAAAGGTGACTCGGGTATAAGCCGAGGGGGGCATTTTCAGCACACAAAAAAGTGCTGAAAAACTTGGCTTATACTCGAGTATATACGCTACTTACCAACCTATACCAACTTTTTAAGATGGGAATGTGGGACGCCTATCAGCAAAAGTATGCAGGCATAGGACACACCCCTTGCCACACCCCCTTAAAGGAGAATTGTACAAAAAAAACAAGGATTGGTTAAACCCACCACGCTTTTTTTTTACCACTACTATTCCTTTATATTGGCTTTTGGGATTTACAAATGTAGCAATTTAGAAATCAGAGGAAAGGTTTAGCGCTGGGAAACACTTTTTGAAAGATAAAAAGTGCATTTTATTTACATCTACCCTGTATATAGAGCAGGCCAAAATGAGGGACAAGTGAGGAGGAATGAGGGACATTGCTCCAAATCAGGGACAGGTCCTCGAAATCAGGGACAGTTGGGTGCTATGATATAGCGGAGAAAAAAAACAAGTAACCAGGGATGCATTCTGTGGCGGTGCGTCTATAAAGGGCGCAGGAGAGCCGCCCCCCCCTCTCTCCTGGCACCGCTCTAATTACCATAGATAGATTCATGCATTGCATGAATCTATCTATGGTCGCAGCTGACACCCCCTATTCAGGTGTCTGGCCCCTTTTCGAGCGCCGCGCGCCTGAATTACAGCGGTGGGGGTGTTTTTTGGAAGCAGCTGATTAGAGCCGTAAGCTCTAAGGCCTCGTACACTCGAGGCAATCTATCTGTTCAAATCGGTCGGACCGACCGATTTGAACAGATCTGTCTGCTTGGATTTTGGTTTGCTCGCGTGTACACACGAGCAAACCAAAATCCCCGCCAGCAGGGAGCACGCTGACGTGTCGGTGACGTTGACGCCGCCACATCACCGCACCAGGAAGTAAAACACTTCCGCGCATGCGTCGAAATCATTTGGCGCGTGTGCGAGAAGACATGTCTGCTGGTTAGCGTACTAACCAGCAGACATGTCGGGCGGACGGGTTCCCAGCCGACAGATTGGAAAGCATGCTTTGAAATCTGTCGGCTGGCCCGTACACACGATCGAATCTGTTTGCTGGGACGGTCTCGCAGATCATTTCCAGCAGACAGATTTGATCGTGTGTACGAGGCCTAATTGGCACCCAAAAATGTGAATAGCGGGCGCAATGCTGTGCGTTCACTATTCGCTTTGCTGACACTGACCTCTCAGCCAATCAGGTGCACCTGGTCTGTGTTGTTACCTGTCATCTGATTGCAGACGGTGGGTAGGCGGGGGGCACAGTTGCAGCACTTGGGGCACAGTAGCAACATTTGGGGCACAGTGGCAGCATTTGGGGCACAGTGGCAACATTTAGGGCACAGTGGCAGCACTTGGGGCACAGTGGCAGCTCTTGGGACACAGTGGCAGCTCTTGGGGCACAGTGGCAACATTTAGGGGAACAGTGGCAGCACTTGGGGCACAGTGGCAACATTTAGGGCACAGTGGCAGCTCTTGGGGCACAGTGGCAGCTCTTGGGGCACAGTGGCAGCACTTGGGGCACAGTGACAGCACTTGGGGCACAGTGACAGCACTTGGGGCACAGTAGCAACATTTGGGGCACAGTGGCAGCATTTGGGGCACAGTGGCAAAATTTAGGGCACAGTGGCAGCACTTAGGGCACAGTGGCAGCTCTTGGGACACAGTGGCAGCTCTTGGGGCACAGTGGCAACATTTAGGGGAACAGTGGCAGCACTTGGGGCACAGTGGCAACATTTAGGGCACAGTGGCAGCTCTTGGGGCACAGTGGCAGCTCTTGGGGCACAGTGGCAGCACTTGGGGCACAGTGGCAGCACTTGGGGCACAGTGGCAACATTTAGGGCACAGTGGCAGCACTTGGGGCACAGTGGCAGCACTTGGGGCACAGTGACAGCACTTGGGGCACAGTGACAGCACTTGGGGCACAGTAGCAACATTTGGGGCACAGTGGCAGCATTTGGGGCACAGTGGCAACATTTAGGGCACAGTGGCAGCACTTGGGGCACAGTGGCAGCTCTTGGGACACAGTGGCAGCTCTTGGGGCACAGTGGCAACATTTAGGGGAACAGTGGCAGCACTTGGGGCACAGTGGCAACATTTAGGGCACAGTGGCAGCTCTTGGGGCACAGTGGCAGCTCTTGGGGCACAGTGGCAGCACTTGGGGCACAGTGACAGCACTTGGGGCACAGTGACAGCACTTGGGGCACAGTAGCAACATTTGGGGCACAGTGGCAGCATTTGGGGCACAGTGGCAACATTTAGGGCACAGTGGCAGCACTTGGGGCACAGTGGCAGCTCTTGGGACACAGTGGCAGCTCTTGGGGCACAGTGGCAACATTTAGGGGAACAGTGGCAGCACTTGGGGCACAGTGGCAACATTTAGGGCACAGTGGCAGCTCTTGGGGCACAGTGGCAGCTCTTGGGGCACAGTGGCAGCACTTGGGGCACAGTGGCAGCACTTGGGGCACAGTGACAGCACTTGGGGCACAGTGACAGCACTTGGGGCACAGTGACAGCACTTGGGGCACAGTAGCAACATTTGGGGCACAGTGGCAGCACTTGGGGCACAGTAGCAACATTTGGGGCACAGTGGCAGCACTTGGGGCACAGTGGTGGCAACATTTGGAGCACAGTGGCAACATTTAGGGGAACAGTGGCAGCACTTGGGGAACAGTGGCAGCACTTGGGGCACAGTGGCAGCACTTGGGGCACAGTGGCAACATTTAGGGCACAGTGGCAGCACTTGGGGCACAGTGGCAGCACTTGGGGCACAGTGGCAGCACTTGGGGCACAGTGGCAACATTTGGGGAACAGTGGCAACATTTGGGGCACAGTGACAGCACTTGGGGCACAGTGGCAACATTTGGGGAACAGTGGCAACATTTGGGGCACAGTGACAGCACTTGGGGCACAGTGGCAACATTTAGGGCACAGTGGCAGCACTTGGGGCACAGTGGCAGCTCTTGGGACACAGTGGCAGCTCTTGGGGCACAGTGGCAACATTTAGGGGAACAGTGGCAGCACTTGGGGCACAGTGGCAACATTTAGGGCACAGTGGCAGCTCTTGGGGCACAGTGGCAGCTCTTGGGGCACAGTGGCAGCACTTGGGGCACAGTGACAGCACTTGGGGCACAGTGACAGCACTTGGGGCACAGTAGCAACATTTGGGGCACAGTGGCAGCATTTGGGGCACAGTGGCAACATTTAGGGCACAGTGGCAGCACTTGGGGCACAGTGGCAGCTCTTGGGACACAGTGGCAGCTCTTGGGGCACAGTGGCAACATTTAGGGGAACAGTGGCAGCACTTGGGGCACAGTGGCAACATTTAGGGCACAGTGGCAGCTCTTGGGGCACAGTGGCAGCTCTTGGGGCACAGTGGCAGCACTTGGGGCACAGTGGCAGCACTTGGGGCACAGTGGCAACATTTAGGGCACAGTGGCAGCACTTGGGGCACAGTGGCAGCACTTGGGGCACAGTGACAGCACTTGGGGCACAGTGACAGCACTTGGGGCACAGTAGCAACATTTGGGGCACAGTGGCAGCATTTGGGGCACAGTGGCAACATTTAGGGCACAGTGGCAGCACTTGGGGCACAGTGGCAGCTCTTGGGACACAGTGGCAGCTCTTGGGGCACAGTGGCAACATTTAGGGGAACAGTGGCAGCACTTGGGGCACAGTGGCAACATTTAGGGCACAGTGGCAGCTCTTGGGGCACAGTGGCAGCTCTTGGGGCACAGTGGCAGCACTTGGGGCACAGTGACAGCACTTGGGGCACAGTGACAGCACTTGGGGCACAGTAGCAACATTTGGGGCACAGTGGCAGCATTTGGGGCACAGTGGCAACATTTAGGGCACAGTGGCAGCACTTGGGGCACAGTGGCAGCTCTTGGGACACAGTGGCAGCTATTGGGGCACAGTGGCAACATTTAGGGGAACAGTGGCAGCACTTGGGGCACAGTGGCAACATTTAGGGCACAGTGGCAGCTCTTGGGGCACAGTGGCAGCTCTTGGGGCACAGTGGCAGCACTTGGGGCACAGTGGCAGCACTTGGGGCACAGTGACAGCACTTGGGGCACAGTGACAGCACTTGGGGCACAGTGACAGCACTTGGGGCACAGTAGCAACATTTGGGGCACAGTGGCAGCACTTGGGGCACAGTAGCAACATTTGGGGCACAGTGGCAGCACTTGGGGCACAGTGGTGGCAACATTTGGAGCACAGTGGCAACATTTAGGGGAACAGTGGCAGCACTTGGGGAACAGTGGCAGCACTTGGGGCACAGTGGCAGCACTTGGGGCACAGTGGCAACATTTAGGGCACAGTGGCAGCACTTGGGGCACAGTGGCAGCACTTGGGGCACAGTGGCAGCACTTGGGGCACAGTGGCAACATTTGGGGAACAGTGGCAACATTTGGGGCACAGTGACAGCACTTGGGGCACAGTGGCAACATTTGGGGAACAGTGGCAACATTTGGGGCACAGTGACAGCACTTGGGGCACAGTGGCAACATTTAGGGCACAGTGGCAGCACTTGGGGCACAGTGGCAGCTCTTGGGGCACAGTGGCAACATTTAGGGGACCAGTGGCAGCACTTGGGGCACAGTGGCAACATTTAGGGCACAGTGACAGCACTTGGGGAACAGTGGCAGCGTTTGATGGGCACAGTGAGGCTGCAATTGATGTTTTTTTTTTCAGAATTTCTCAGTTTGTTTGCACCCCCCCCCCCAAAAAAAAAAAGCTCCAGCTACAACTGGATACATTGCAAACAATATTTTCACCTTTCACTGTTTTTAAGTCAGATTGTAAAAGAACTTCTTCTGATTGGTCCGAGGTCACTGCACTTTGTCCTCGGCTTGTTTCTTACCGTCCAGGATTGAGAAATCCAAACATTACAAGTCGGCAGTAATTACAGGTTATACAGGTCCAGGTTGTTGAAATAAAGTCATGGCAGGGTGGGGCGGGTCTCCTTATGTACAGTGCTGTATCAGCAGCTGTACTTGTCTGCCCTCTGCTGGTGAAATATGAACATTACACGTGTCTCTCCTTTAGGCCGGATTCACACCTATGCAGGTTGCAGTTTGCCTTTTTCAATACGTTTTTGATCCATTGAAGTCTGTGGAACCAAAAAAATAAAAATTCCCTAAACATAAAAATCACAAATGTGAACGTGACCCATAGGAAACCATGTTATATGGACTGTAGTGTGTTTCCGAAAAACTGAAAAAGCACAAAAAAAATGCACAGGTGTGACCCCGGCCTTATTCAGGCTGCACAATCAGATCTAACGTGGTTCTGTGAGTAAATAAATACCTAGAATGTTACGCTTTAACCACTTAAGACCCCGGGCCATTATGCAGGTATAGGACCTGGCCCCTTTTTGCGATTCGGCACTGCGTCGCTTTAACTGACAATTGCGCGGTCGTGCGACGTGGCTCCCAAACAAACTTGGCGTCCTTTTTTCCCCCACAAATAGAGCTTTCTTTTGGTGGGATTTGATCACCTTTGTGGTTTTTATTTTTTGCGCTATAAACAAAAATAGAGCGACAGTTTGGAAAAAAATGCAATATTTTTTACTTTTTGCTGTAATAAATATCCCCCCAAAAATATATATAAAAAAAATTTTCCCTCAGTTTAGTCCGATACGTATTCTTCTACCTATTTTTCGTAAAAAATCCCAATAAGCGTTTATCGATTGGTTTGCGCAAAATCTATAGCGTTTACGAAATAGGGGATAGTTTTATGGCATTTTTATTAATAGTTTTTTTTTTACTACTAATGGCGGCGATCAGCGATTTTTTTTTGTGACTGCGACATTATGGCGGACACATCGGACACTTTTGACACATTTTTGGGACCATTGTCATTTTTACAGCGAAAAGTGCTATAAAAATGCACCGATTACTGTGAAAATGGCAATTGCAGTTTAGGAGTTTACCACTAGGGGGCGCTGTAGGGGTTAAGTGTGACCTCATATGTGTTTCTAACTATAGGGGGCGTGGCTGTAGGCGTGACGTCGTTGATTTAAAAAATATCCCAAAATTACAAAAAAAACAAATTTCTTCCTCAGTTTAGGCCGATACGTATTCTTCTACATATTTTTGGTAAAAAAAATCCCAATAAGCGTTTATCGATTGGTTTGCCCAAATGTTATCGCGTCTACAAAATAGGGGATAGTTTTATGGCATTTTTTTATTACTATTATTTTTTTTTTCACTTTTTTTTTTGGCGGCGATCTGCGGTTTTTAAAGTGGAGTTCCACTCGTTTTTTTTCCCCCCAAAAATCTTAAAAAATAAATACAAAAAAATGTTTTAATTTTTATTTTTCATAATCACCTGAAAGGGCGGTTGCTATGCGGAAGTAGCTCTTCTGCCTCGTCCTCCGTCGCGGTGCCTTCTGGTGAATGAGCCGCGCTGCCTTCTGGGAACTGTGTGTATCCCAGGAGGCAGCCGCCCATTCACAAAGCGCCGCCCGAGTCGCGCATTGCGCAGTAGGAAACGGGCAGTGAAGCCGTGAGGCTTTACTGCCTGTTTCCCTTAGTAAGGATGGAGTCGACCAGGTCCGAGCGATCGCCGGCGGGGGACCGCCATCGCTGGCGACTAGGACAGGTAAGTGCCCTTATTAAAAGTCAGCAGCTACAGTGTTAGTAGCTGCTGACTTAAAAAAAAAAAAAAAAAACGCAGGTGGAATCCCGCTTTAAGTGGGACTGCGACATTGCGGCGGACACATCGGACACTTTTGACACTTTTTTGGGGCCAGTGACATTTATACAGCGATCAGAGCTAAAAATAGCCACTGATTACTGTATAAATGTCACTGGTAGTGAAGGGGTTAACACTAGGGGGCGATCAAGGGGTTAAATGTGTTCCCTGGGAGGTGTTTTCTAACTGTGGGAGGGGGGGGGGGGCTGACTGGAGGAGGAGAGAGATTGTTGTTCCTGATCACTAGGAACACATACTGTAGCTCCCAACTGTCCCTGATTTGGAGAAATGTCCCTCTGTCCCTCGTTCCTCCTCATTTGTCCCTCGTTCCTCCTCATTTGTCCCTCGTTCCTCCTCATTTGTCTCTCATTTTGGTCTGATCTATATAGTTCTATATAAAAAGCACTTTATATCTTTCAAAAAGTGTTTCCCAGAGCGCCTCCTCCTCGCTCTTTACACACAATGAGGAGGAGGAGCCGAGGGACACACACCGCTGTGTGTATACTTCTGCTGCCGCGCTGTTCTGAGGTCTGTACTGTACACTTTATTACTCTATTATTAGTAGATGGACACGTGGGGGGGGGGCGCTATGGGAGGGGAGAGGGGTGCCATTGCTGATGGTGAGTCTGGACTAAGGGGGGTGTCTATACTGCGGGGTCTGTTCTAAGGGTGGATGTCTATACTGATGGGGGTGTCTATATTGACGGGGGAGTCTATACTGTGGGGATTGCACTAAGGGGGATTCTATACTAGTGGGGGGTCTGCACTAAAGGGGGAAATCTATACTGATGGGGGGTCTGCACTAAAGGGGGAAAATCTATACTGATTGGGGGTCTGCACTAAAGGGGGGAAATCTATACTGATGGGGGGGTCTGCACTAAAGAGGGGAAATGTTTACTGATGGGGGGTCTGCACTAAAGTGGGAAATCTATTCTGATGGGGGGTCTGCACTAAAGAGGGGAAATCTTTTCTGATGGGGGGTCTGCACTAAAGGGGGGACATTTTTACTGATGGGGGGTCTGCACTAAAGAGGGGAAATCTTTACTGATGGGGGGTCTGCACTAAAGTGGGAAATCTATACTGATGGGGGGTCTGCACTAAAGAGGGGAAATCTTTTCTGATGGGGGGTCTGCACTAAAGGGGGGACATTTTTACTGATGGGGGTCTGCACTAAAGAGGGGAAATCTATACTGATGGGGGGTCTGCACTAAAGAGGGGAAATCTATTCTGATGGGGGGTCTGCACTAAAGGGGGGACATTTTTACTGATGGGGGTCTGCACTAAAGAGGGGAAATCTATACTGATGGGGGATCTGCACTAAAGGGGGGAAATCTATACTGATGGGGGGTCTGGACTAAAGGGGGAAATCTATACTGATGGGGGGTCTGCACTAAAGAGGGGAAATCTATACTGATGGGGGGTCTGCACTAAAGGGGGAAATCTATACTGATGGGGGATCTGCACTAAAGGGGGGAAATCTATACTGATGGGGGGTCTGCACTAAAGGGGGAAATCTATACTGATGGGGGATCTGCACTAAAGGGGGGAAATCTATAATGATGGGGGGTCTGCACTAAAGAGGGGAAATCTATACTGATGGGGGGTCTGCACTAAAGGGGGGAAATCTTTACTGATGGGGGGTCTGCACTAAAGATGGGGTGTCTGCACTAAGAGGGGGGATTCTACACTGATGGGGTGTCTGTATTGAGGGAGGGGGGTCTATACTACTGGAGGGTGGTCTGTACTTAGTGTGGGGTCTATACTAACGCAGGGTGGTCTATACCGAGGAAGGGGGGTCTATTCTTAGTGAGGGGGATCCATACTGCGGGAGGGGGGGTCTGTAGTTAGTAGAGGGGGGTCTGATATATATGCATATATAATGTATGGTGAGTGTGTGTATGTGCGTGCTGGGGGGCGGCAAAATGCACCTTCGCCTGAGTTGGCTAATTCTTGCACCGCCTTGTATCCGGAAACGCATTAAAAAAAGGAAGGCGTACAAAAATGTGTTAAAAATGCACGTGCTGAAACGTATCTGAAGCGGATCTGGAGCGTGCTGGTGGTCCTGGCTCTTATTCCTATAAGAAGCAAGGTAACCATCTCTTTGTAATAGAAATGAGGATGACAGGTCCTCTTTATGGAGAGTTCCGGGGTCTTCTCTGCAAAGTTATTCTAATTCTAGAAAAGTGTAATAAGATCGGCAATGACGAAGCATAAAGTGGTCCTCATCTGCCATCTAGTGGTGATTTTAAATATTGACATCGTTCACTTTGCTGTTCTAATTTAATTTACAGATACAGAGCGTCCGGAAAGTATTCACAGCGCTTCACTTTTTCCACATTTTGTTATGTTATAAGCCTCATTCCAAGATGGATTTAATTCATTATTTTCCTCAAAATTCTACAAACAATAATGACAACCTGAGAGGAGTTTGAAATCTTTGCAAATTTATAAAAAAAAAAAATCCCATGTACATAAGTATCACAGACTCCTCCCATGTACATAAGTATCACAGGCTCCTCCCATGTATATAAGTATAACAGGCTCCTCCCATGTACATAAGTATCACAGACTCCTCCCATGTACATAAGTATCACAGACTCCTCCCATGTACATAAGTATCACAGGCTCCTCCCATGTACATAAGTATCACAGACTCTTCTCATGTACATAAGTATCACAGACTCCTCCCATGTACATAAGTATCACAGGCTCCTCCCATGTACATAAGTATCACAGACTCTTCTCATGTACATAAGTATCACAGGCTCCTCCCATGCACATAAGTATCACAGACTCCTCCCATGCACATAAGTATCACAGGCTCCTCCCACACAAATAAGTATCACAGGCTCCTCCCACGCAAATAAGTATCACAGGCTCCTCCCACACAAATAAGTATCACAGGCTCCTCCCACGCAAATAAGTATCACAGGCTCCTCCCACACAAATAAGTATCACAGGCTCCTCCCACGTACATACGTATCACAGCCGCACTTATGTACATGGGAGGAGCCTGTGATATTTATGTACATGGGAGGAGCCTGTGATATTTATGTACATGGGAGGAGCCTGTGATACTTATGTACATGGGAGGAGCCTGTGATACTTATGTACATGGGAGGAGTCTGTGATACTTATGTACATGGGAGGAGTCTGTGATACTTATGTACATGGGAGGAGTCTGTGATATTTATGTACATGGGAGGAGTCTGTGATATTTATGTACATGGGAGGAGTCTGTGATACTTATGTACATGGGAGGAGTCTGTGATATTTATGTACATGGGAGGAGACTGTGATACTTATGTACATGGGAGGAGTCTGTGATATTTATGTACATGGGAGGAGTCTGTGATACTTATGTACATGGGAGGAGTCTGTGATACTTATGTACATGGGAGGAGTCTGTGATACTTATGTACATGGGAGGAGTCTGTGATATTTATGTACATGGGAGGAGTCTGTGATATTTATGTACATGGGAGGAGTCTGTGATACTTATGTACATGGGAGGAGTCTGTGATATTTATGTACATGGGAGGAGTCTGTGATACTTATGTACATGGGAGGAGTCTGTGATACTTATGTACATGGAAGGAGCCTATGATACTTATGTACATGGGAGGAGCCTGTGATATTTATGTACATGGGAGGAGACTGTAATACTTATGTACATGGGAGGAGCCTGTGATACTTATATACATGGGAGGAGCCTGTGATACTTATGTACATGGGAGGAGCCTGTGATACTTATGTACATGGGAGGAGCTTGTGATACTTATGTACATGGGAGGAGTTTGTGATACTTATGTACATGGGAGGAGCCTGTGATACTTGTGTGCGTGGGAGGAGCCTGTGATACGTATGTGCGTGGGAGGAGCTTGTGATACTTATGTACATGGGAGGAGTCTGTGATACTTATGTACTCGGGAGGAGCCTGTGATACTTATGTACATGGGAGGAGTCTGTGATACTTATGTACATGGGAGGAGCCTGTGATACTTATGTACATGGGAGGAGCTTGTGATACTTATGTACATGGGAGGAGTTTGTGATACTTATGTACATGGGAGGAGCCTGTAAAACTTATGTACATCGGAGGAGTCTGTGATATTTATGTACATGGGAGGAGCCTGTGATACTTGTGTGCGTGGGAGGAGCCTGTGATACTTGTGTGCGTGGGAGGAGCCTGTGATACGTATGTGCGTGGGAGGAGCTTGTGATACTTATGTACATGGGAGGAGCCTGTGATACTTATGTACATGGGAGGAGCCTGTAATACTTATGTACATGGGAGGAGCTTGTGATACTTATGTACATGGGAGGAGCCTGTGATACTTATGTACATGGGAGGAGCCTGTAATACTTATGTACATGGGAGGAGCCTGTAATACTTGTGTACATGGGAGGAGCCAGTGATATTAATGTACATGGGATTATTTTTGTTTTTTATAATAAATTTGCAAAGATTTCAAACAAACTTCTCTCACGTTGTCATTATGGGGGATTGTTTGTAGAATTTTGAGGAAAAAAATGAATTTAAAGGATTTTTTTTTTTAGCTAAATAGCTTCCTTTACCTTACTTCAGTCCTGGTTTCATGTCCTCATTGTTCGTTTTTGCTGTGAAGTTGCTGTAATCCTGCTCTGATCTCCACACTTCCTGCTTGTCTGTTTCCTTATAACCACAGTATTGGGAGCTTTCTCACAGTGTTCTAAGCTGTCATTACTGTGTGTCTAAAACTTCCCAGAACCAATCAGATTCATTTTAAAAACAAAACACTGCCCTGGATTTGTTTGTTTTTGTTCTGTGTGTCTCTCTCTACTTCACAGAAACATGAAGCCAGTTCAAAAGTGAAACTAACCTGCAGGCACATTATATGATTGATTTTTATCTATTTTTAATCATTTTGAAAAGGAATCAGTTAACTTTTATGGGCCAGATTCAGGTAGAGTTGCGCTGGAGTAATTCGATATGCGCCGCGTAACTGTGAAGATGCGTAGGCGTTTCTATGTGGTCGTACGCACCAAACTAGATGCAACAGAAAACAGGACATTTCCGATCGGCTTAACTTTTCCGACGCCAGAGTATCGTCAGTGCATAATTTCGCTTGGCGCATCAGTCGCGCCTATTGATTTCCCCTGCAAATATGCAAATGAGGGATATTACCCGATTCGCGAACGGATTAGCACCATACGCTGGCTACATGCGCCGCGCGTATCTCGTCCGTCCGACGCAAAGTTATTTCTACAAATAGCTGCTTTATCTTTACTCCAGACGGTCACAGGTCAGCAGGAGAGCAGCTACAGCAGCGTTACCGACGATAAGAGCTAGCTGAGCACCCCCACTTGCAGGACAACACCTCTGTCCATGCTTGTCTGTCAACTTTTACAGCCATGGAGGAAGACATCATAGGTCTCCATAGCCGAGATGACGGCTGACAGCTCCTGGCCTTTAGAGTTCAGCTTTCTCCTGTGTGTTTGCGGGGAACGGGAGCAGCCATCTCAGAACAAAAGTAACTTCACTGCGGGGAGGGGGAGCAGGATATACTTTAGTGCCGGAATGGCGCATCTACAGGCGCATTTAAACGCCCAACGGAACGCATTGCTCTGACGTTTCCCGTGAAGTGGTGCCGACGGAAGTTGTGAGCATGCGCACAAAGGGGGCGAGTGAAGCCTCACTTACTGCGCATGTTCCGTGGATGATGCGCTGAACGTAAGCCTCTGCGCTGGGCTCCGCCCATCATTTACATATGATCACACCCACTTCCACTTGCGTCGGGTTACGCCAGCGCATTTTCGTTACTCTGGCGCAAGTTTACGCGCAAGTGCTATGTGAATAACACTACTTGCGCCGAAAGTGTCGGCGGAGTAACGTAAATGAGAAACGTTACTCCAAAGTAAAGAAGCGCCCATCTACCTGAATCTGGCCCTATGTCTCTATACCCTGTAAACAGTCATTTCAGCAAAAAAAAAATTTTTTTCCTTTAGTGACCCTTTAATCCATCTTGGAATGAGGCTGTAACGCAACAAAATGTGGAAAAAGTGAAGCGCTATGAATACTTTCCCGATGCCCTGTACTATACATCCCCTCCAATGTCATTGTGTGATAATAATGTGAACCTGTGTGTCACCCATGCAGAACTAAGAAACAGGTTCTCTCTATACCAGGGGTTCTGAAACCTTTTGAGACCGGAGTCTGGTACATTCTTCCAAACCCCCTCCATTCCCCAACAGTAAAGAGTAAAGTTGATAGTCACACAATAAAAGCCTTGCTGTAGCGCTGACATGAGCCCTGGTTAGGTCCCTAGGGTTTTCCCATAGTTGCCCAACAGGCAGACACATAGGGGCTAATTTACCAAGCCTGTGCGCCATGACTCATGGTCACAATTACTCCTTTAACAGTCTAGGTCAGGGGTCTCCAAACATCTAAACAAAGGGCCAGTTTACCGTCCTTCAGACTTTAGGGGCGTGGACTGTGCCCAATGGGAGTAAACAATGCAACATTTTTGGCATTAGGAAGAGAAACAGCATCAGTGTGAGGAATAGTGCCCCATTTCTGCTGTTAGTGGAAGGAGTTATGCCCCTTCATTGGTGCCAGGGGGAAAGAATAGTGCCCTATCGGTGGCGGTGCGTCTATATAGGGTGCTGGAGCGCCACCCCCTCTGGCTCTTGCACTGCCACTGACTAATAACATCGATTATTGTCGCTTCTGCCACTGGTCTATTCAGATGGCCGGACATGAGCGCCGGCCACCTGAATAACGGCAGCTGGTTGGCTGTACGGAAGTGCCTATCAGAGCCAGCGGCCCTGATAGGCTTTCCGAGTACAGCCCTCAGCATCCGGAAGCTTATCCAGGGGACGTACGGGGGGTGCGTTCCTTGGATAAGACTGACAGGCGTCTCAGCCAATCAGGTTCACCGGTTCTGGCTACCGGTAACCTAATTGACTGAAGCGTCATCGAGGGCGGGAGAAGACATGGAGGGAGGTGGATGGCTGACTCCAGTAAAGGTAAGTGCCAGGCGGGGGGGGGGGGGGAAGGGACATTTTACAGGGCACAGCGGCGACAATAGGCACAGCGGCATGAATGGGCACAGTGGTGACAATTGGCACAGTAGCTGCGTGTGATGGCATGGCACAGTGGTGATATTTGATGACACGGTGGCTGCGTTTGATGGCACATTGGTGCGAATTCATGGCACAGTGACTGCATTTGATGGCATGGCACAGTGGTGACAATTGATGGCACAGTGGCTGCATTTGATAGGCATGACACAGTGGTGACAATTGATGGCATAGTGACTGCCTTTTTTTTTTTGTTGAAAATCTTTTTTATTTTAGTTACATACAAAACGTACAATAGCACAGCCAACATCTGGCTACAGTGACTGCATTTGATGGGCACAGTGACTGCATTTGATGGAATGGCACAGTGGCTGCATTTGATGGCATGGCACAGTGGTGACAATTGATGGCACAGTGGCTGCATTTGAGGGCATGGCACAGTGGTGACAATTGATGGCACAGTGACTGCATTTGATGGAATGGCACAGTGACTGCATTTGATGGAATGGCACAGTGACTGCATTTGAGGGCATGGCACAGTGGTGACAATTGAAGGCACAGTGACTGCATTTGATGGCACAGTGGTGACAATTGATGGCACAGTGACTGCATTTGATGGAATGGCACAGTGACTGCATTTGATGGGATGGCACAGTGGTGACAATTGAAGGCACAGTGGCTGCATTTGATGGGCACAGTGAGGCTGCAATTTTTTCGTTTTTTCTTTTTTTTTCCGTTTGCGCCCCCCAAAAATGTTGAGCACCAGCCGCCACTGTGCCCTATTGTTGGTGTCAGGTGAGGCCATCATGTGGCCAGTGGGCAGTGGCAAACAGAACATTTAAATTGTAGCGCTAAATCATAACCCAAAATAGGTGTATAAACTAGTGGCTAGATTCACGTAGGAGCGCGTATCTTTGTGCGGGCGTAGCGTATCCTATTTACGGTACACCTCCGCAACTTTTACAGGCAAGTGCTGTATTCACAAAGCACTTGCTCCCCCGAAAGTTGCGGCGGCGTAGCGTAGATGGGCTGGCGTATCCGCGCGCAATTCATATTGGGCAGGTAGGGGGCGTGTTGTATTGAAATTAACGGTGACCCCACGTAAATGACGCGCCGAACGAACTGCGCATGCGCCGGGCGTGGACGTATCCCAGTGCGCATGCTCCAAATCACGTCGCAAATAGTCAATGAAAAGGACGTGAACGTAACTTACGCCCAGCCCCATTCTGAATCGGCTTACGCAAACAACGTAAATGACATGAAATTCGACGGCTGTTCCGACGTCCATACTTAACATTGGCTGCTCCATCTTTTTGGTGGTTTATCTTTACGCCTGAAAAAGGCCTTACGTAAACGGTGTATCTTACTGCGACGGGCGTGCGTACGTCTAAATGACTCCTATATTTCATGTGCAAATACTCCACCTAGTGGTTATCTGTATATAAGCATTTATAAATGTATCTGTATGTGTATATAAATATATATATATATATATAGAAAAATGAGAAAGGTTGTGACTTTAAATGAAGCATGCAGGAGTATATATATATATATATATATATATATATATATATATGTACAGTATCTCACAAAAGTAAGTACACCCCTCACATTTTATGTAAATATTTCCTTCTATCTTTTCATGTGACAACACTGAAGAAATTACACTTTGTATCTCCAATGTTGTGTAGTGAGTGTACAGCTTGTATAACAGTGTACATTTGCTGTCCCCTCAAAATAACTCAACACACAGCCATTAATGTCTAAACCGCTGGCAACAAAAGTGAGTACACCCCTAAGTGAAAATGTCCGAATTGAGTCCAAAGTGTCAATATTTTGTGTGGCCGCCATTATTTTCCAGCACTGCCTAAACCCTCTTGGGCATGGAGGTCACCAGAGCTTCACAGGTTGTCACTGGAGTTCTCTTCCCCTCCCCCATGATGACATCACAGAGCTGGTGGATGTTGGAGACCTTGCGCTCCTCCACCTTCCGTATGAGGAGTCCCACAGATGATCAATAGGGTTTAGGTCTGGAGACATGCTTGGCCAGTCCATCACCTTTACCCTCAGCTTCTTTAGCAAGGCAGTGGTCATCTTGGAGGTGGGTTTGGGGTGGTTATCATGTTGGAATACTGCCCTGCGGTCCAGTCTCTGAAGGGAGGGGATCATGCTCTGCTTCAATATGTCACAGTACATGTTGGCTTTCATAGGTTCCCTCAATGATCTGTAGCCCCCCAGTGCCGGCAGCACTCATGCAGCCCCAGACCATGACACTACCACCACCATGCCTGACTTTATGCAAGACACACTTGTCTTTGTCCTCCTCACTTGCCCCCCCCCCCACATGCCTGACACCCTCTGACACCAAATACATTTATCATAGTCTCATCAGACCACAGGACCTAGTTCCAGTAATCCATGTCCTTCGTCTGCTTGTCTTCATCAAACTGTTTGTTGGCTTTCTTGTGCATCATCTTTAGAAGAGTCTTCCTTCTGAGACGACAACCATGCAGACCAATTTGATGCAGTGTGCGGCGTATGGTCTGAGCACTGACAGGCTGACCCCCCCACCCCTTCAACCCAGAGGCAAAGCTTAAAGCTTGTGGGCCCCGATGCAAGTTGACCAGACCCCCCCCCCATTACCACCCACCACTTCCACCGTGCGTGCAGTTACATCCACCACACGCCAAGATACTCAAAGGTGCTTAAGAGTTTTGAGTTCCCAGAGTTCCTCTTTACATCAGAGGACAGGGATTACCGCTGGAGAATCAGAGGACAGGGATTACTGCTAGAGAATTAGAGGACAGGGACCCCTGGCAGGTCACTTGCATTCATGGACAGTAAGGCTGCATTCATGGACAGTAAGGCTGCATTCATGGATAGGGTTGAGCGGACTTTGTTTTTTTTTGGACCCGAACCCGAACCCGAATAATTGTAAAAAGTTTGGGTTCGGAGTTCGGCTATGTAATGGCGCGCTGCACGGCAGCCAATCGCCATTTGTTTTACTACTGTGACTAGGAAGCCATCACAGCCATGCCTAC
Organism: Rana kukunoris; assembly: GCA_029574335.1. Classification (NCBI taxonomy): domain Eukaryota; kingdom Metazoa; phylum Chordata; class Amphibia; order Anura; family Ranidae; genus Rana; species Rana kukunoris. Next base: position 153,811,902 of record CM056058.1, on the reverse strand, counting down.
TAATGGCAAGGCTGTGGTTGGCCAGTGCAGCATGTGACCCAGCATGTGACCAGCCTCTATATAAGATAGAGGCACACAGCACAGCTCGTCAGTCTGCTTTAGCTAGGGTAGGGACAGGCTGCTGCTGATTGAGGGAGAGAGTTAGATAGGACTATCCTGCTTCAGAAATCTACACCAGCACTGTTTCTTTCTGTGAGATCTGCATCTTATAGTTTGGGACAAGGTTCCTGCTTGTTGCAATAGGGAGAGAATTATATAAGAGAATCTCTGCATATTACAACGGCCCCCTTAAACTTCTGGGTCTCCAAATTGGGCACATGGCCTGAGCTTGCCCTTTACGCCTTGGAGGTGCTGACCTGCCCTGTGGCCAGTGTATTTAGCACAGCAGGGGGCGTTATCACAGACAAGCGCAGCCGTCTGTCCAAAACCAATGTGGACAAGCTCACGTTCATTAAAATGAACCAGGCATGGATCCCAGAGCACTTGTCCGTAGCTTGTGCAGAATAGACACCGGGCCGGCCTTACCCAGCCATTGTTTTTTTTCTGATCTTTCTAGAGTTGCCACCTCATCCCTTTAAAAGCAAAAACATATTAATTACACAGGTTCTCTGGCTGATTAAGGTGCTGCCAATTAAACTCACTTGGTGCCTTATCGACAGTAAATTAGCCCCAGAACCTGTGTAATTACTATGTGTTCAGGTTTAAAGGGATGAGGTAGCAACCCTAGATCTTTCTCACTCTTTTGGGGTGTACCCTAATTTAAATCAATTTAAAACCAAAACCTGCTGTGTTGGCTACCTCCTCCTCCTCCACCGCCGCTTCCACCTACACCGCCACATCCACCGCCACCTCAACCTCCTACTCCATATGGACCTCGTCCTCCTAGGTCAAAATGATTTTATTTTTGATTTTTTTATGTTATTTTAAGTTATTTCCCTATCCACATTTATTTTCAGAGTACTTGCCATGCTCTCCCCGACATTTTGCTGCCATTTGCAGCCCTCTAGCCCTTTCCCTTTACATTTTAGTAGTCAAAAGTCCGGGTCCCCATTGACTTCAATGGGGTTCGGGTTCGGGTCAAGTTCGGGTCCCAAACCCGAAGTATTTTTTTAAAGTTCGGGTTCGGGTCCGAACCCGAACATCCAGGTGTCCGCTAAACTCTATTCATGGACAGTAAGACTGCATTCATATGTACAGTGAGGCTGCATACATGGGCACAATGAGGCTGCATACATGGGCACAGTGAGGCTGCTTTCAAGGACACAGTGAGGCTGCGTTTATGGGCTAAGTGAGGTTGCAATCATGTGCACATGCTGCATTCATGGGCACAGTAAGGCTGCATTGATGGGGACAGTGAGGCTACTTTCATGGGCACCATAAAGCTACATTTGATGGGCACAGTGAGGCTGCATTGATGGGCACTGACGAGGCTGCATTGATCTCCTGTACCATTCTCTGACCATCTCCTGTATCATGTCTGCAGTCTCTGAGCATCTCTTGTATCATGTCTGCAATCTTTGAGCATCTATTGTACCATGTCTCCAGTCTTAGACCATCTCCTGTACCATGTCTGCAGTCTCTGACCATCTCCTGTACCATGTCTCCAGTCTCTGACCATCTCTTGTACTATGTCTGCAGTTTCTGACCATCTCGTTTACCATGTCTCCAGTCTTAGACCATCTCCTGTACCATGCCTGCAGTCTCTGACCATCTCTTGTACCATGTCTGCAGTTTCTGACCATCTCTTGTATCATGTCTCCAGTCTCTGACCATTTCCTGTACTATGTCTGCAGTCTCTGACCATCTCCTGTACCATGTCTCCAGTCTCTGACCATCTCCTGTACCATGTCTCCAGTCTCTGACCATTTCCTGTACTATGTCTGCAGTCTCTGACCATCTCCTGTACCATGTCTCCAGTCTCTGACCATCTCCTGTACCATGTCTCCAGTCTCTGATCATTAGATATGTGCATTCCCGTTCGTACGAATGTTATTTTCGTACGAAAATGTTCATTTTCGTACCCGCAGGATAATGTGTACATACGAAAAAATTAAAGCACCAAAATACGAAAACTACTAGATTACGAATGAGCCGCATAACGAACAACCGCAAATACGAATGAATGATCCGACGAAAAAAAACGAAAACGGCAAAAGAACAAAAATTACATCTATAACAAAAGATTTACATTCTGTATTTTGTTTGAATCCTTTTTCTGTTTGTTTTCAGTCCTATGTTCATTGTTCATATGACATCTATAACAAAAGATTTGCATGCTGTATTTTGAATCCAAAATACGAACAGAAAAAAGGAATTTAAAATACAGAATGCAAATCTTTTGTTATAGATGTCATATGAACAATGAACATACGACTGAAAATAGCAAAAGAAAAGGGTTTCAAGATACTGCAAATCATTGACAAAAATTCACGAAAATGATTGTCTAACAAGTAACGAATATGAATTAAACAGAATAACGAACCATCCCGCATGTACGAAAATAAAACAGTAACGAAAATACGAAACGATCGGAATACGAAAAAATCGCGTCATACGAAAAACGAACGGGAACAAACAGGAAAACGGGCATCTTACGAAAAACGAACGAAAACGAAAAAACGGAACGATACGAAACAGAACAAAAAAAATCAATTTTTTTTCCTGTGCACATGTCTACTGATCATCTCCTGTATCATGTCGGCATTCTCTGACCATCTCTTGTATCATGTCCGCAATCTCTAACCTTCTCTTGTCTTGTATCATGTCTGCAGTCTCTGAGGGAGTCTGGAGAGGAGTCAAGAGTGGGAGTGCTGCTGGGATGGGGGTCATGGGAGAAGGCAGACTTGGGTGGGCTGTGGAGAGTATGGGATAAAACCAGAGCTGGAGCTGACTGACTGATCCCTGCACGGTGCACCTGAGGGGAGGTCAGTGACGGCGCCACAAGGCCAGTCTGAGAAGGGGGTCACTGATGTAGGGGGGGGAGTGAATACAACAATGTAAAAGGGGTTCTGATATAAAGGTTTTCCCTATATTAGTAAACCCATCCCCCCACCTTAGTGTATTCTTTCTGCAGAAGGTGTTCTCTGGTCAACAGAGTCCCCCCTCCCCCCCACGTTCCTGGGGTCCCCCTTGATGATTGACCACTTTTAGCACTTTTAACTGGAATTTGCTTTTATTCATATATATATATAGCAGCTAGAGGCATCATTCAGATATCATTGCGGAGATCCTGCGCATCATAAGAACGATCATAGCAACAATTCCGCCGCTTGATCGCTCTTATAGACGGCGGGAGGGGGGATGTCGGTGCTTCTTCGGGCTCTCCCGTGCCATCGGGTACCCGGAGAAAGGATCGCACTGCACCGCATAGGAAGCATAGAGATGACTAGTGACCACATGGTCACCAGTCCTCTCTATGACCGTCGGAGGCCCGGGCGCGATGTGATGACGTCACGTCCGGGTACCCTGCAAGTAAACAAAGCGGCAATTGCGGCTAGAAAGCATGAGATCGGTGAATTTTTTTTCACAATCTCATGCTTTCCAGCCTGGAGGAGAGATGTGAGGTCTTATTGACCCCGCCAATCTCCATAAAGAGGACCTGTCACCCACTATTCATATTACAAAGGATGTTTATATTACTTGTAATAAGAATAAAAGTGATTAAAAAAAAAAAGTGTAAAAATAAATAAATAAGTAAAATAAAAAATAAATAAATCATTTTTTTTTTAAACGCCCCTGTCCCCGGTAGCTCGCGCTCAGAAGCGAACGCACACGTAAGTCCCACCCACGTATGTAAATGTCGTTCAAACCACACATGTGAGGTGTCGCCACGTGCCTGAGAGCGTGTGCAACAATTCTAGCACTAGACCTCCTCTGTAACTCTAAACTGGTAGCCTTTAAAAAATTTCAAAACGTCGCCTATGGAGATTTTTAAGTAACAAAGTTTGGCGCCATTCCATGAGTGTGCGGAATTTTAAAGCGTGACATGTTAGGTATCTATTTACTCGGCGTGACATCATCTTTCACATTTTACCAAAAATTGGGCTAACTTTACTGTTTTGTTATTTTTTAATTAATGAAACAATTTTTTTTCCCAAAAAAAGGCGTTTGAAAAATTATTGCGCAAATACCGTGCGAGATAAAAAGTTGCAATGGCCGCCATTTTATTTGCTAGGGTGTCTGCTAAAAAAACATATATAAAATGTTTGGGGGTTCTGGTTCTAGCAAAAGAATGATGATTTTGTACATGTAGGAGAGAAGTGCCAGAATAGACCCGATAGGGAGGTGGGTATAAAAGCCTGGGATTGAAGGGGTTAAAATGTATGGTTTTCCCTTTTATGAACAAGAAAATAATGACGTTTGCTATGGGGCTGGTATGAATTTTTTATTCCCAGTCCGGCCCTGCCTGCAGCCCTTCAGAGGCCCCCTTAGGAGGTGTTAAAGGGATTTGTTCTAGAAATTTCGGAAAGTTTCTTTGTCAGTGTTGGGGGAAAGGTCACCTTCCGGAGGTGTGTGTCTTTTCCCCAGTTGTCAGGGAAGTGGGGAAGCAATGCTGGCAGCACTCATATGTCTATTTCCCAAAGACACCCTCTGGATATAACGCTGAGCACGTGACCTCAACTTCTTTGATGGACCATGTAGAGGCGGGGAGAGGGGAATCCGTCCTGTTATACCGCTGTATGGTCTTGGCCACCGTGCCGCAGCTTTGGGATGAGGTTGCGGGCCATGCCTTCTTGTCCAACATCAGTGGCTGACCTCACAAATACTCTTCTGGAAGAATGGTCAACCCTCCTAAACCTTGTGGACGGCCTTCCCAGAAGAGGTGAAGCTGTTATAGCTGCAAAGGGCGGGGCCAACTCAATATTGAACCCTACGGACTAAGACTGGGAGGCCATTAACCACTTGCTTACTGGGCACTTACACCCCCCTCCTGCCCAGGTGAAATTTCAGCTTCCGGCACTGCGTCGCTTTAACTGACAATTGCACGGTCGTGCGACGTGGCTCCCAAACAAAATTTACGTCCTTTTTTCCCCACAAGTAGAGCTTTCTTTTGGTGGTATTTGATCGCCTGTGCGATTTTTATTTTTTGCGCTATAAACAAAAAAGAGCGACAATTTTGAAGAAAAATACAATATTTTTTACTTGTTGCTATAATAAATATCCCAATTAAAAAAAAAAACACATTTTTTTTTCTCAGTTTAGGGCGATACGTATTCTTCTACATATTTTTGGTAAAAAAAAAAAAAAAAAATCGCAATAAGCGACTGGTTTGCGCAAAAGTTATAGCGCTTACAAAATAGGGGAGAGAATTATTATTTTTTATTATTTTTTTTTTACTAGAAATGGCGGCGATCTGCGATTTTTATTGTTACTGCGACGTTATGGCGGACACATCGGACACTTTTGACACATTTTTGGCGCCATTCACATTTATACTGCGATCAGTGCTATAAATATGCACTAATTACAGTATAAATGTGACTGGCATTGAAGGGGTTAACACTAGGGGGTGAGGAAGGGGTTAAATGTGTATGCTAGGTGTGTTCTAACTGTAGGGGGAGGGGGGGGTGACTGGGGGGGTGACCGATCTGTAGACATGTGCAGACTGGAATATTTCGTTTCGTTTTTTCGTTTTCGTTTGGAAAATAAATTTATTTAGTTACTCCCGAAAATCATTTTGATTTATTTCATTTTTCGTTGGGGAATAGCTTTCGTCCGAAAATCCAATAATACTTGGTTTCTGTTGAATGGGGGCAAACTAATATTCAAATCTTTACGTCTCATAAATCTAAATCTATTCTCTGTAATGTCGAATCTATTATTTCTATAATGTCAAATCTTTTCTCTATGATGTCGAATCTTTTCCCTATAATGTCGAATCTCTCTATCGAATTTTTACCGCAACGAAAACGAAAATAAAGCATTTTTTATGTCGGATCTTTCGGTTTTCGTTTCTTGCACTTTCGTTATCGTTTGTTAAAACGATAACGAAAAAAACAGATTTTCGGACGAAAATGCATTCTAACGAAAACGAATGCACATGTCTACCGATCTGTGTCCCTATGTAGGAAGGAACACAGATCGGGCTCCTCCCTTCCAGAGACAGGACATTGTCTCTGTGTCAGCCGGCAATGAGAGATGATCTATGAGAGATCATCTCTCATTCGCCCACAGATCGCATTGATTGGCCGTTTGCCGCGATCTGTGATTGGCCGTGTCCAAGGGACACGGACAACACAGGGCTTCCCCGCAGCGCGCTGTACAGCGCGCGCTGGGAACGCCAGAAAGACATGCCGTCAAATGACGGCATGTTGGATATTGAGGTCCGCGCTGTTGCCGTCATCCGACGGTAGCGCGGGCCTCAAGTGGTTAAAGTTCATGTGTGTGTAAAGGCAGGCGTCCCAATACTTTTGGTAATCATATCTATCTATCTATCTATCTATCTATCTATCTATCTATATATATATATATATATATATATATATATATATATATATATATATATATATAGATAGATATAGATATACTGTATATTTATCTATATATATATATATATTTTTTTTTTTACTTTTTTTATGTGTTTAATTAAATGGTCAATTACTTACATTTTTTATCAAAACCAAAAAAAATATGGCCCAGATTCACAGAGCGATTACGCGTGCGCAACTGCTGTTGCGCGTGCGTAAGTCTAAATGTGCGCGTGCGTATAGTTGGACGCGATTCACAAAACAATATACGCCAGAAATCTACGTTTTTTGGTCCGGCGTAATTGAGTTAGACATTCGCTTCCCTTCGCGCAAAACTGCGCTAGACACACCATTGATTTGCTAGTCAAATATGCTAATGAGGGAGTTACGGGGATCCACAAAAAAACGCAGTTGCTGCGCAGGCTACGCGATGTGCGCAACTGCAAAATGTCCTGTCTAAAGTTAGAGCACATAAAAGCTGATCTAACTTTTGAAAAAAAGTCTAATTGTCAGATAAAGCAACACCGTTACTGAGGAGCAGACCACACACACGTGTTGCACTACAATTTGACTGCCAACATGCTAGGGGCATCGTCGCTCATAGCTGCACTAGTGAATATAGATGACCAAAGAAGGAGGAGGGCACGGAGGATGGCACGGGAGAGGATATACCGCACCCGCATACACCTGTTTGGCATGAATGATTCAGAGGTCTTTCGCATCTTCAGATTCCCCCCTCATGCCATCCTGGAATTAACCACAACCTTGCAGGAGGACATCACCAGCCCAACACACCGCTCACATGCAGTGCAGCCACTGGTGAAGGTCCTGGCAACACTCCATGTCCTTGCCAGTGGCTCTTTTCAGCGTACAAGTGGAGTGGTGGCTGGGATGTCACAATCCTCCATGAGCAGATGTGTGCACCAGGTTGTCCCTGCAATCCTCACACGCTTGGCCAACCAAATCATCAAACCCACCACTGAGGAGCTTCGAATCAAGGCAATGGCAGATTTCTACCGAATTGCCAGATTCCCACGCACCATCGGGGCCATAGATTGCACACATGTGGCACTCCAGCCCCCCCATGAGACCGAGCACATGTACCGCAATCGGAAGAATTGGCACTCCATCAACGTACAGGTGATAGTTGATGCCCAAGGCCTCATATGGCACGTCCGTGCCAAACACCCAGGGTCCAGCCATGACAGCTACATCTACAATCAAAGCCACATCCGAACAGAATTCGAACAGAACGTGTATGGGAACACCTGGCTGGTTGGTGAGTGACATGGGAGTCAGGCATGACTATCCCCTCCCGTGATGCACAACAGAAGTGGCACATGCATGACTAACATTCTCCTGTCTTTTCCTTTACAGGTGACTCTGCATATGCACTGGGACCCCATCTCATGACTCCTATCCGGAACCCCCAAACCCCAGGAGAGGAACGATACAATGAAGCACACATCAAAACCCGTGCAGTGGTGGAGCGCACCTTTGGCCTCCTGAAGTCACGTTTCCGATGCCTGGATAAGTCTGGGGGTACACTGTTGTATTCCCCAAACTTCGTGTGCCATATCATCGCTGCATGTTGCATGCTACACAATCTCGCAGTGAGGAAGGGCCTGCAGGTTGAGCTACGTGATGATCTGACCCCCCAACCAGAAAATCAACCCCTAACCGAGGATACCCCGTCTTCTGAGGGAAGAGCAGTCAGGAGGCAGCTCATATTGGGCATCTTTGCACGTTAAACACACACATTAATCATGGCACAATGAGAATGCATGCATGCACACCACTATGGTCCCTAGCACACACACCCCACATCCTCATCAAATTGGATTGGCACCAGTCCACCATGCAAGACTGGTGAGCAGTAACGCCACGTCAAGGCTCCAATTATGTCACTGTACATTCATACACCATTCACACGGACCTGGGAATCACTTCTCCCTGGTCCTGGGGAACCCTTCTCCACCAAAATTGAGGGTGACACCCCTTTTCCAGCAGGAATGTCACCCCCACATTCAAACATCATTCACAACCCAAAATATGCCAAAAAAGTCAAACAAACAAAAATGCATAGAAACAAAAAATGCATAGGAAAAAAAAATTGCTTAGAAAAAACAAAAAAAAGCAGAGAACAAAAATAAAAAAGCTTTCAAAACAAACAAAAGGGGGAAAAAAAAATTATTGCCCTCTGCCTGAGCCACGCCTGGGGCGCCCCCGGCCACGGCCTCGGACCCTCAGGGGAGACGCATTGGGGGAGGGGAAAAGCCGGGGAAGGAGGAGCAGCCCCTGAGATCTGCCCACCTGGCGGCCTGCCCTCCAAGGCCACGGCTATTCTGTCCAGGGCAGCACCAAGTGTTGCCGTGTTGCCCTGGATAGCCTGGGTAAGGGCCCTCACATCCTGCCCAACGCCTGCTGCTGTAGTTTGCAGGTCATTTAGGCAGGTTGTGGAGGCCCGGGAGTGGGAGTCCAGGTTACCCAGGCTATCATTAATGGAGGACAGGCTCTGATCCACCCGCCCCATAGTCTGGCAGAGCTGTCTCAGAAGGCGGGTCTGGGTGGCCAGGTTCCTTCTCAGACAGGCGGGCATGAGATTGGGCGCCCCCCTGGTGCTTTGGGATGACCTCCTGGCTCCAGCTGATGGTTGTGGCCGGGGAGAAGGGGAGGCCCTTGTGAGGGGAGCCATGTTGGGGGAGGAGGGGGGGGGGCTGACCCTTAGGGAGGGCAGGCTTCTTGCAGCCAGAGGGGAAGAGTCCGCAGAAACCAAAGGGCCAGTGCCTTCCATGGACTCCTCCTCCTCATGATTCTGCTCCTCCTCATGATCGTCCTCCGCATGATCCTCCCCCTCCTCTTGTTCCTCCTCTGCGGACTCTGGCCTTGTTGGGGGGGCCTCATTAGGCTGCTGTCCTGGGGTTGGAGCGGTCAGTCCAGATGGCCCTGCACCCTCCTGCACAGCTGTGGATGACACAAAACATTCACAGGTTGGAGGATCCACACACTTGCCACATATTCCCTTTCACCCCCTCCCCCACACATGCTACACACCTGAGAGAAATAAAAACCTTACCTGGCACCGCGGGGACCGGACTTGTGTCAAAGCCTGGCAGGCCCTCCACTTCATGCCGGTGAAAGGTCAGGGCCACCACACGCTCCGTCGCTGAAAATCTAACCCGGCATGGTGGGCCCCCTCCTGTGCCCACCATGCCGGGCACTCTGCGGGCCGTGGAGAAAACGCCCATAGTCGGTAATGGCCCGGGCAAGAATTCTTTTTTCCCCCACAGTAAAATTGAGCTTTCTTTTTCTCTCAGTCATACTTCCAAACAAACTCACTAGCAGTCACCAAAAATCTGTCACAAATACAAGCACAACCAATCAGACAAGAACACACACAAAGAGAAAAAGAACAGCCAAAAATCACACTAGCACTCAGCAAGAAACACACACAAAAAAATCAGATGAAAAAATAAAGCAAGAAAACAAACACTCAGAAATCTATCAATCAAACAAACAGTCTCAAACACTTATCAAAATACACTTTCACAAAACTACCAACAAGCACAAGATCACACAGAACACTAATCTCACAACTACAAAACACACTCTAACGAACAACAGAGCAAAAGCACTTGATTCAATGGGAAGGGACACAAAGGGATGTACTTTTGCAATGGAAGGGCGTTTGTGTGTGTCTATTTATGCTGTCTGCGTAGTTCACAACATTGCCCTAGTCCATTTCCTATTTCACTGATTGCGCCGCTCCCGAGTTGTGAGCATGCGCACAACGGAGCTGACATGGTTTCCTTCACGCGCGCATGCGCGAGTCGGCCGGCCCTTCATTTGCATGGGGTCACGGCTCATTTCAATGTAACACGCCCACGTCCCTCCCAATTTGTATTACTCCTCCTTACGCCTCCGGAAAAAACCTTACGTTTGCGCAAGCTCTTGCGTAAAAGCTACGTGAATCGCCGGATTACGCGGCTAGATTGCGCAAGTCTAACGGAAAAGTGGTGCGCTACGCCGGAATGATAATGCGCCGATCTACGTGAATCTGCCCCTATGTATCTAGGTGTATGTGTATATATATATATATATATATATATAAATAGATTTTTTTTATGTGTTTGATAAAATGGTCAATTAGTTACATTTTTTATCAAAACCAAAAAAAATCTATATATATTTCTATCTATCTATCTATCTATCTATCTATCTATCTATCTATCTATCTATCTGTCTGTCTGTCTGTCTGTCTGTCTGTCTGTCTGTCTGTCTGTCTGTCTGTCTGTCTGTCTGTCTGTCTGTCTGTCTGTCTATCTATCTATCTATCTATCTATCCATCTATCTATCGTATTACATTTATCAATCTCTCTTAATCTATCTGTCTACCTATCTATCTTTCTTATTCAATTTATCTATATATCTCTCGATATCTCTCTTTCTCTCTCTCTCTCTCTCTCTCTATAGATAGATATTTTCTTTTTACCATTAAATGGTCAATTAATTTTTTTTTTAATCAAAACCCCCCAAAAAAATATGTATCTAGATAAATATATATATATATATATATATATTAGGGCTGTGCAAATTAACTTTTAATTAATCGATTAATCTTTAATTTTTTTGATCGATCAAAATCTTTTTGATCGATTAAAATAATTTTTCTTGGTACTCACCTCTCCGCCGGCTTCTGGGCCTTCAGGGAGTTCCGTCGGAGATCCGGTGACGTCACGGACACCGGCGGGGCTTGCCGTGTCCATCTGAAGGGCTCCTTTGCTGTGCCTTCATATCTGCATGCTGGCGGGACCTTGCTATCTGCCACACGCAAGGACTGTTACACTTCCCTCTATCACTTCCCTCTATCAACCTGGGATTCTACAGCCATCCACTGGGAGTTGTGATAGTTCCCTTCATGGAACATCTACATGCCGACGGACTGATGGTAACCCCTCCTCCTCTGTATTCAGCAGTGGTATCGTTGTACACATTTTTATACCAGTATCATACTTAGCTACATGTTTCTATGACTGCTTTTGGTACCGTTTGGTATTACTCGCACCATTTTTACAGTTTATGTAGCTACATCGATTTTATCTCCAGTGCAATATTTATTTTGTTACCTACTTGAAGACTATAAAAGTTTTAATGCTATTCCCATTGAGCGCTGCCTTTGTGTGTGTTTTGTATCCTGCTATCCATTTTTCCAGTTGTTGGGAGCTGCACTGGGAATCAGCCTGCAAGGAGATCAGCTAAAAGTAGTTGGATCTGTATGTGCGTTATAATCAAAATTAGTAGATTAATCGATTAAAAAAATAAACGATTAACTGAACACAAAAATTTTGATCAGTAACAGCCCTAATATATATATATATATATATATATATATATATATAAATAGATAGATAGATCTAGATACATCTAGATCAGTGGTTCTCAACCTTTCTAGTGCCGTGACCCCTTGATAAAAAAAAAAGTTGTGGGGACCCCTAACAGTAAAATTATTTTCGTAGCGTGGGTTGTCAGCATCCAGGGCAAGACAAGTAATTTGTACCCCTAACCCACGGACATTTAGCGCTCCCTGAGTCCCCTCCACTCATACAGTATTAAAACCTCATATGGTACGTTTTAGGATGTATCACTCTTTATCTTTGTCCACCTTTCTTTCCCTTTTATCTCTCTCTATCCTAATCCCCCCCCATCCCTCTCTCTAGCTGTCTTTCTTGTTCTTTCTCGCCCTTTTTATTTGTTCCTCCCCCTCTTTTCCTCTTCCTTCCATGTATTTTCTATTTTTATTCCTTCTCTTACACCTTGGTGGGGGGAGAGTAGGATAAGTGGCAATGCTGGGGGGGGGGGGGGGAGTTCTGGTCAACCAGCTCTTGATCAAGGTCATCTGCTGATCTGGGGACTGCAGTGAAAACTTTTAATGGCAACTATAATCACAGGTAGTGTTACTATGTCTCCGACTAGGTGGTGTCTCGAAGCAGTGACCCCTATGCTGAAATCAGGAGACGAGGTCTCCTCCAGCCACTCCCACTTCACATTCCTCACCAGTCAGCAGACCTCTAGTCTCTGGCCCCCAGCCATGCTGTGATCTGAATGGGTGGGTGCGAAGAGGCCGAGTGGGCGGCCGTTGGGCTTCAGGAACAGCCCAGCTGGGCGGCCACACACTGGGCAGCCGCAAAAAGGCCGGGAGAGTGGTGCGGTCTTCAGGAACAGCCCATGATTTGGTGACCCCTGGAAAATCATAATTTGACCCCCGAGGGGGTCCCGACCCCCAGGTTGAGAACCACTGATCTAGATAGATAGATATGTGTTTTACTTTTTTATGTGTTTAATGAAATGGTCAATTAGTTACATTTTTTATCGAAACCCAAAAAATAAAAAAATAAAGCAGCTTTTTAAAAAAGCACACAGGTTTATTGCATATCAATCTCATGTATAAATTCATTGTAGCATTGGAAAGATTACATTTGGTATACATTCCTATTCTACAGCATTAAACTCAAAATCAGCTTTTCTTATTCATTATCTTAAGGAATTTCTCTACTCAAGTACATTTGTCTTTTTTTTTTTATTTATCACAAGCATCAAAAAAGATTTTTTTTTCCCTCCCCACAAAAAAAATCGCTTTTTGTAATTTTTATTTCTACACTTCATATCATTTTCTTTATATTTTCTTTTTTTTTCCACATAAGCGATTTAAAAATTTTCATATTAACAGCCGCCCTCTCTATCAATGGCAGCCGAAGCATCAAGTCCTGGACAAAGAACCTAATCACATATACAGTAAGTGCATCTACAGAATTTTTTTATTTATTTTTTATTATCATTTTTTATTTTAGATTTTTTTGATTTTCCTCTTTTGAAAAAAAAAAATTCACAAACAGACACAATGACGGCTAGCCCACCAGTCATGCACAGATTTACCTAGAAACATAACAGAAGCAATATACAACCCAGAGGGAATTGGAACAAGCATCAAGTTGTTCCAAAAAAACATCTTTTTTTTTTTTCTTTTCTCTAAAACATTGAAATTAAATCCAGACATTTACAACTGTTTTCACTTTCCAGCAATGTACAATTTAACAGGGGGATACAAGAGAAGAAAGAATTTATGGGTCGTAATGTACAGCCATCTCATGAATATCACTGCAGTTTCAAAGAGGACAACTTGTAAAAATAAACATATATTGTATATAGTAGGCCCCATCTTCGTGGTTAAAAAAAAACAAAAAATGGTTGAAATATAAATTGGTTATTAAATTTTGCCCCCCCCCCCCCCAAAAAAAAGAACAACTAAATTTGCAAAAAGTCTTTAATGATCAGAAAAAAATATTGGCCCCCATTGTGCATTTTTGAAAGATATATATTATATGATTAAAGTTTTTAATGGTATATTTGCTACTTTGTCATATGTAATGTTTTTGATAATAAGACTTTAGTATTTTAAAGTAATTTAAAGATCCATTGTATGGGGGGAACAAGGTTTTTTAAATCCTGCATTTTGTTAATTTGATACCCTATGGCAGTGATGGCGAACCTTGGCACCCCAGATGTTTTAGAACTACATTTCCCATGATGCTCAAGGTCTCTGCAGTGTGGTTGAGCATCATGGGAAATGTAGTTCCAAAACATCTGGGGTGCCAAGGTTCGCCATCACTGCCCTATGGCCTAAAGGAAGTACTTGTTTGAACCAATCAGAAACCTCTTTTGCTTGACAGTAAATTCTGATTTGTTGGGTTACAGCACTTTGTTCCTTGCATTAAGTTTTAAATGTGAGCAAACGTGATTTAAAATTTGAATTTATTGCCTTTTCAAAAAAGTTTTACAAACACAACATTTGTCACTTTTTAACAATTATTGATCAGTGATCATGTGATCAGCATGGATTAGCAATGGTTAGCCTCACATTTCCAATGATATTTTATTTTTTGTTTTTATAATTATTATTTTATGATTTTATTGAAAATAATTATCTTTTATAATTTTTTTCTATCATTCCACTTCTGGTCAGCATGCTTGAAATATCTTCTCACAAATTTCTACTCAATTAATGCTCAGTGAATGCAGAAAAAGTGTCACTTTCATGTCATTATTCAATCTTAAAATATAGTGATATTTTTTTTTAACTAAAGAAAGAAAAGAAAAAATCCTTTTGTATCGTTTTTTTTTTTTTTAAATATTTTTTCAACTAAAGAAAGAAAAAGAGAGAGTCAAGTGATACAAAAAGTATCCGTTTGTATAACTTTAAAAAAATAGTAAAAAAATTTCAACTAAAGAAAGAAGAAGGGAGAGTCAAATGATACAAAAGGTAACCTTTTGTATAACTTTAAAAAAAATATAATTTTTTTTTTTAACTAAGGAAAAAATAAAATAAAAGGGAGAGTCAAATAACCTTTTGTATCACTTGACTCACGCTATTCGTTTTTTTTCTTTTAGTTAAAAAAATAAAAAGATGCTCCCTTGTAAGTTCTAAGAAGCCAGGCCCTTAACATAATAATAATTGATAGCAAAGAAATTTATGAAAAAAAAAAAGAAAAAGAAATATGATTCTTTAAATAAAGAATTTAAAAAAAATAGATTTAACAGGGCTTTTTTTTTGAAAAGCAGAACATGACTTGATTATTTCCCCTATATAATTTAACCCATTTGACCTCAAAACTAGCTTTAAAAGTGCTTGTGATCTTCTAGAAAAAAAAATATATATACACAGACGAAAACAAAAAATATTTAAGTGCTTTATTAAAAAAAAGGTCTACCAGATTTTTTTTTATTATTTGTCTTTTTTATCTATGATATTATATCATGGTAACACTGGTCACATATCTGTATGGGTAAGGACTTTTAGAGGTCTTTTTTCCTTGTATTGGTTGAACTAGATGGACTTCTGTCTTTTTTCAGCCAACTATGTAAATATATGGGTTACAAAAAATAATATATATTTTTTTCAAATAAGAACAAATGATCTATAACTATTTAAAAAAACAATCTGCACATATTTATTACAAATATTGCTACTTTGAAATGCTTGCAGTTTTATCCATTTGTGCCTATAGGCATCTGTTGTACTTTGTAATATGCAAAAAAAAAAAAATTTCCCCCTTTTAACTAAGTTAAACTAGATGGACTTGTGTCTTTTTTTAGGCCAGATTAACTATGTAACTATATGTAACATATAAATGGGTTAAATAAAATAATTTGTTAATTTTAAAGAGAAGAACAAGTGATCCATAACAATTTTTTTTTAAATCTGCACATATTTATTAAAAATATTGCTACTTTGTAATACGTTTTTATCTTTCCATGCCTATAGGCATTTATTGTACTTTGTAATATGAATAATTTCCTTTTTCTTTCTTTTATTGAGTGAACTAGATAGACTTTTTTTTCGGCCAGATTAACTATGTACTTGCAGTTTTTTTTTGCTATGCCTATAGGCATTTGCTCTACTTAAATGCATATATGTAACATATAAATGGGTCAAATAAAATAATTCGTTTTTTAAAAGATAAGAAAAAATAAGCTATAATGTTTTTCATGGCTTATAAGGTGTAAAGCAAAAAAACAAATAAAAAAATCTGAACCAAGACAACTTTCATTTAAAAAGTATTTTTACAAAAAAAGTGAGCCAAGACACCTTCTTGTCATTTAAAATGAATTCCTACAAAAAAAAAAAAAAGTTTTATTCATATATTTTGGATTTTTGAATGATACCTTTGAAAATGCCCTGGAGATATTTTTTTTATTAAAATTGCCTGTTAGGTTTGAAAAAAAAAAAAAAAATCTATTTTATATTTGTGAGATCATCAAACTCATGTGAGTAAAATAAAAATAAAAAATAAATCCAGATTTGGTGACATCACTTTTTTCTTTCCTAGGAAAATTGCTGGTCTGTTATTTTCATTTAAACCCATCATACGGTGGTGTGGTAATAATCACCCGAGTAGTATGATGTTTGATATGGAAAATTGATGGACTTGATACAGTATATATATACTTCAAATCATATATATACTCCAAAAATAAATTTTATGATACGTTGCCATATGCAATGGGAAATTATGGTTTTGAACAAACGTTTGTCCTAATATATAATTATAATACTATAATATGGAATATCAGAAGAAATATTTTCCATCATTTATAGTCAAATTTTGCATATTTTAATAATATTTAATATTATATATATTATATAATATTGGTTTTGGTTTTGAACATTATATAATATAAATAATATTATCTATTATATATAATATATTATATAATATATAATATTATATATATTTTATAATATATATAATATTATATATAATATATATTATATATAATATTATTTATATTATATATTATTATAATTATATATAAAGACAAACGTTTGTTCAAAACCAAAATTCCCCATTGCATATGGCAACGTATCATAAAATTAATTTTTAATAACGGCACTTTACTTTTTGAAAGACCCCCCCATTTCAAGAAACAGTAGAGGGGAGTTGCCTTCTATTTAATTTCCTTTTTTGTAGTTCACATTCTAAAGGGAATTATTTCAAAGAAATGCTTTATTTGACAGTTCACTGTTTTAAGAACTTGGGCCCCTTCCAAGATACACAGCATGAAGCTCTAAACCTTTAGTGCATTCACTGAGAAATGTTATATATATATATATATATATATATATATATATTTATATATATATATATTTTTTAGGTCTCTAAAATATTTGTACGAATTTTTCTTTAAGCATAATTGACGTTTTATGACTTTATTATATCTTTATTATATCTGTTGCAGGAAAATATTGTGTTTACTGCTTTAAATTAACGATCTATTAATAAAAATTACCACCATTTACTTCAATATATTATTAAGTAATGCCCACAATTTAAGAAATAAAACTTCCTTTGAAAGCATGTTGATTTTATGCATAGTAGGTAATCTTGAATTTTAATGCAGCACTTCACAGCAATCAACAACGGGACCGCTCAAGATTAATTGACTTTAAGGGGAAGCAGTTGTGTAAGAATGTATTTGAACTTTTATTATTTCCTGCTGATATTTCTTTCCATTTTTAAAACCATGTTCCACAGGGAAAAAAATTGCTTATGATTTGGGGGTTTGGGGGGAATTACATTTCTCAGATTTTTACTTTATGTAGGTCCAAATGCAAGTGAGCTTTGTTTAAAGAGAGGCATATTTTGAAGAAGTTAATATTTATTTAGAGATAAGTCTTAAAATATTTATTCAAATTAAAGTTGCTTTGATTTAATGCACATGATTCTTTTTTAGGGGGTTGCAGATTTGGACTAATTGCATTTACTTAGTTAGTCTTAAAATATTTATTTAAATTAAATTTGGCTCAATTTAATGCACAAGTTTTTTTGGCGGTGTTATGGACCAGTTGCATTGATTTATTTAGTCTTAAAATATTTATTCAAACAAAATTTGATTTAATGCACTCCATTTTTTTGGGGGTGTTGCAGATTTGGACTAATTGCATTGATTTATTTAGTCTTAAAATATTTATTTAAATTAAATTTGGATCAATTTGATGCACAAGTTTTTTTGGGGGTGTTTTGCTGATCTGGACCAATTGCGTTGATTTATTTAGTCTTAAAATATGAAGTCTTAAAATATTAATTCATATGAAAATTGCCTTGATTGAATGCACATTATTTTTTTGGGGGTGTTGCAGATTTGGACCAATTGGATTGATTTATTTAGTCTTAAAATTTTAAAAGTCTCAAAATATTTATTCAAATGAAAAATTGGCTTGATTTAATGCACATTATTTCTTTGGGGTGTTGCAGATTTGGACCAATTCCATTGAATTTATTTAGTCTTAAAATATTAAGTCTTAAAATAGTTATTCAAATGAAAATTGGCTTGATTTAATGCACACATTTTTTTTTGGGGGGGGGGGGGGTGTTGCAGATTTGGACCATTTGCATTGATTTTTCTAGTCACAAAATGTTAAAAGTCTTAACATATTTATTTAAATAAAAATTGGCTTGATTTAATGCACACATTTTTTTTTGGGGGTGTTGCATATTTGGACCAATTACATTGATTTAGTTAGTCTTAAAAAATTTAAAGTCTTGAAATATTTATTCAAATGAAAATTGGCTTGATTTAATGGCAAATTATTTTTTTGGTGTGTTGCAAATTTGGACCAATTGCATTGATTTTTCTAGTCTTAAAATGTTAAAAGTCTTAACATATTTATTTAAATACAAATTGGCTTGATTTAATGCACACAATTTTTTTTGGGAGTTGTGCATATTTGGACCAATTACATTGATTTATTTAGTCTTAAAAAATTTTAAGTCTTGAAATATTTATTTAAATAAAAATTGGATTGATTTAATGCACATATTTTTTTTTGGGGGGTGTTGCACATTTGGACCAATTGCATTGCATAAAAAAAAAAAAAAATCAACAGGAACTTCTTATCATGGTGTAAATACTTTCCACAGTAGGTCTCAACCACAGTTAAATGGCTTACCCTATTAGCTAGATCCATTTTTTTGGGTGGAAATTGCTAACATGCAAGACCAATTAACAAATTAAGATTTTTTTTTTCAGTAAAAAAAAAATGGTGTTATGTTTGATAACTGCCATAACACGCCATATAAAAATAGAAGACGTGCCCTGGACCTTTTTTTTTTTTTACGCATTTAACTTTGAAAAATGTTGACTGTCCTCACCAAGAGATGAACCATAGCCGGATTCAAGTTCTTAAAAAAAAAAACATTTTTTAGCATTTGACATATGTCGTCCAAGTGTCTTAAAACATAAAAAATATTTTGGGTTATTTAAATCTCCTCCAGTGTATACAATGAAATGCCATTAAGATTAAGAAAATGCAACATATATTTTTCTATACAACACGTGGCGTGGATCATCACTGCCTTGACTCAGCCCCTGTCAAATGATGCGGCTTTTAAAGCCTCAGATCAACGGATATGTAGACATTATTTCACTACATTTTTTTTTTTTTTGCACAATCCTAGATATTTACATATTTAATTCAAACAGGTGTCTAGTGCTTTTTTCTTTTTTTTTTTTTTATACAGTACGATACAGAGTGCTTTTTAAAAAAATTGAGTTATCAGACAGTGACATATTTCAGCTATATGGCACTCATCATTGTGTAATTGTGAACATTTTTCTTTAAAAAAAATCACAACATTACAATTTGCTTAAGTGAACCATTAGAAAAAGAAAATCATATTTTAAGACACGAGTTGTCTCTTTAACCCCCCTAAACAACAAAAACAAATAAATATAATACTTAAGCAAAAAAAAAAAAAACATAATTAGGAAAAAAAAATACAAACACATGATTGTCCGGTACACCGCAGCAATATCAGTTATGGTAGTTGTTAAAAAAAAAAAATGACAGTTGATCACAGCTTCATAAATGTATCGAGTGGAAAAAAAAAGATGTTTATGAATTTGATACTTTAAAGCTGCAATCTGCAAATGACAACCAAAAAAAAAATTTGTTTAACCTTATTTGGCACATGTAAATCATCTAACACCTTTTAAACTGTACAGCACAAAACTGTATTACTCTGTTTTGGTCCTTCACTAGTTGTTTTATATTAACATTTCACAAATATGAAATCTAATTAAAAAATACTGTATTAGAAGGAAAAAAAAAACAAGAAACAGACCAGAGGGGCAAATTACATCATATATACAGATTATTATTTATTTTTTTAGACTACTTTTTATTTAATTTTTTTTTTTACATTTATCATCATTTTTTTTTTATTTGGCCCCATTGAAGAATAATTTAAAAGACAAAACAAAAGGAATAAGTTTAAATTCCCCCAACATTTATGCTACCAAAAAAAAAAAGGAATGTTGAGTTTTAAAATCATCAGGGTCATATAAAATGACTGTACAAGCAGCTTTCAGTATTTTCAAGCTACATCAGATAATGACAGAAAAAGTTTTTTGTTATTTTTTTCTGTTTCAAAATAATTTGAAATGTACATTTTGTAAGTGCAGACATCATTTCGGAGAAGAGAAAACTATCTAGTTTCCTTGTAATCTGGACAAAAACAATAACCACTGTATATATCTATAGATTTATATATATATATATATAGTAAATATATAGAAATAGAATCCCGATGATTAAATTAATAATGAATCAATATCTTTATAAACATATATATATATCTATATATATATGTAAAATAAAAATTAAATATATATATATATATATATATATATATATATATATATCTATATATATTACATATATATAGATAAATATATTTTAATCACTGGAATTCTAATTATATATATATATATATATATATATATATATATATATATATATATATATATATATATACTGTATATATATATATATATATATATATATATATATATATTGATAAATAGATAGATATAAATATTAATTTATTATCAATTTAATTGTCGGAATTCTAAAATAGCCATATTTTAAATCTTTACAAAATAAATCTTTGCAACTTAATATGGCCATTTTTTTTTTGTTTCCAATGACCAAGTCAAATTTGGGAAAAGCCACCGTGAAGATTTTATGGATTTATCCATGTACAGAATTTTATTCCAGATTAAATGATAAAATATTAAACCGCTTAACAGTTTTTTTTACTATTTCGCATTAGGTCAAACCTTTATTTTAATTTTTTTTTTTTTATTTAAATGCAGTTGCTGTAGGAAAAGTGTGTTCACACCTCTTAATTTTTAACATATATATCCGATTTCACTGGTGAAGTCGTTAATTTTGCTTTTAAAAATATATATATATATATTTTGTTTTCTTACAGCCACTCAATGTCAGGCACATAGGTGAACTTTTGCTTAACAAGTCTGTTCCCAACTTGAGATATTAATGGGATTTGATTTTTTTTTTCCTACTACAGCTTTGCACTACAAAGAAAATTTGTACAGCACCATGAAAATTTACACCCATGAGGTGGGTATCTAAAGTAGATTTTTTATTTTATTTTTTGCCAACTAAAATATTCCTAGTGGTTTTGAGATATACAGATTATGCATATCCAAGTTGTATTTTGCTTTATAAAAAAAAAAAAAAAAAAGAAAGAGAAAGGGAAATTCAAAGCAAGACCAGTGTGATTCATGTACAGTATGACCTGACCGCATTACCCCCCCCCCCCCCCAAAAAAAAAGAGGTTAACTTTTCGAGAGGACCCGCCGAAAGATGTTGAGAACTTGGCCGAACAGTTGCAAAATCAAATCATTCAGCAATTTGCATCCTGAAGACCTTAGGTGTCCCTGTTGATGCCTTCACCTTTTCTTCTTTTTTTTTTTGTCTTAAAAAACGGGTGACATTGCAACATTTTCAAATTTCGTGTAAGCGATTGGCTAATTATGAATTTTCTTTCTTTCTTTATTTTTTTTTACAAATGGTTCATCGGGTTAAAAGTCCCAGATTCTGATGCTGCTCCTGCCATGTTTAACCAAGCGTCCAGGGAATTGTGGGAAGGAGTATGAAGTGAAGCATTTTCAGAAAGTGATAACATCATTGCATAAGCCTGCAAAAGGAGGAGGGAAAAAAATATAAATACGTAAACACACACAAATAAATATATTTAAATGATGTAAAAAAAAAAAAGAAAATAACATTTTACGGGGCAATAAAATGTAGCAAACATAAGATAACATTACTGTGAGCTGAAGTGATAAGGCACTTTTGGGGTGGTGTTTTATGCTGTCTACCCACGGTCCTGAATTTATGATGGTTGCCTTGATTCTTAAAACTTAAATTATTATTAATATTTATTTTTTGTGAATACAGTGGAACCTCCGATTGAGAGCAACACGGTTAACGAGCGTTTCGCAATATGAGCGCTGTATTTAAAAAAATCCTAACTCGGTTTGCGAGCGTTGTCTCGCGAAACGAGCAGGATTCAGGCAAAAGCGGTGTGCATTACCGCGTTTGGCCTGAGGTGGGGGGCACTGGAGTGGAGCCGAACGGCACCAATCGCAGCCAATCGGAAATGCTGGCCTTTCTGACTGTTTCTGGGGCTCTCCAGCGCCCCCACCTTTGGCCGCATGCGGTATTGCATGTCATTGAAGTCAATGTGGAACAAATTATTAGCCTGAGGTAGGGGGGCGCCGGAGCTGAGTCAAGCCGGATGGTGCTGATCGCAGCCGTTCGGAAATGCACGAAAAGGCCCAAGGACAGCTAAGCTGACCTTGGCAAACCTTAGGTAAGGCTCGTGAAAGGAGTTTTTCAGAGGTTTGCCGAGGTCAGGCAAAGTGTCCTTGGTCTTTCCGGCCATTTCCGATTCTCTCCGGTGCCCCTACCTCTGGCTGCATGTGGTATTGTATGCCATTGAAGTCAATGTGGGATTATTTTTGTTTCCATTGACTACAATGGGGAAACTCGCTATGTTATGCAAGTACTTTGGATTACGAGCATACACCTGGAACGGATTATGCTCGTAATCCGAGGTTCCACTGTATATCAACAACATTGGTGTTGACACAACATGTATGTGGGTTATTAAAGGCACCCCATCCTAGTTAATATAGAACAAAAAAAAGAGAAGAGCAAGAAGATGGAAACCGAGAGTATAGAACCGTCATTGACTCTCTATAACCCCAAAAGGACTTAACTCAATGTTGAACAATAAGATGGATTTTTTTCTGGTGCCAAAGACATTGGTAGTCCTTGGAAATTGGATAATACCAGCTAAGGAAGTGACAATTTATTAGACATGAGCACCGCCGGAAAAAAAAATAGTTTTCGTATCATTTGTTTTTTTTTGGAAATTCTAAAATTTGGAAATTCAAAATGACATTTGATAAGATTTTGAAATTAGAAAATTCGGAAATTCAGAAATGTGAAAATTCAGAAATGTGAAAATTCAGAAATGTGAAAATTCAGAAATTTGAAAATTCAGAAATTCGGAAGTTTGAAAAGAAAGGAAAATCCAAATATTTGAAAGAAGGAAAACTAAATCTGCAAATTCCAAAAATTCAAAATAATTATTAACTAATAACAACTAACTATTAAATTATAGGTATTGGAATTTCCTTTTCCAATTTGGCTGTTAGTGAACGTAATGAATACAAATTTATCTGAAGTCACGAATTATCCAAAATAACGGATGCCGCATCTTAAAAAAATGGAACAGAACTAAATATTAATGATAATATTAATATGTTTTTAGAATTATTATTGTTATTTATTATTATTAATTTGTTACGTTCCATTCGTTTAGATACGGCTTTCGTTATTACAGATAATTTGTGTAACATCAGATAATTTGAAAGTAAATTCCAATACCTATAAATTAATAGTTAGTAATACTAAAGTTATTATTAGTTAGGTATTATTTCAGTTTTTCGAATTTTCGGGTTTTTGAATTTTTGGATTTTCATTATTTAGAATTTTGGGATTTTCATTCTTATTTTCGGATTTCCAAATTTCTGAAAGTTCTGGATGTTGATTCCAACGTGTTTTGCAGAGTTGGTCTGTTTCCTCAGGGAACATTAATATCTCTCAACTATAAAAATACTTTGAAAGTGACCAATTGCTGCAGCTCCAAAGGGAAGAAAAGAACATCACGGTCCGCGAAGACCCCAGCCATATTGCGGGGGGGGGGGGGGCGGTCTGTCAGACACTGGACTATTCAGGATTGGTAGTTGACCTTCCGTTTTAGTGTTTCAATCAGTGGATGTTACAAGATGTCTGCCAGTGCCAAAAAGGTCAGTCGCTGACCTTGTTTAGGAAGTTCAAAAATATATTACAAAATCAATTAGTTTAAAAGTAGTTTTGAACTTTATAAACAAGGTCAAACAACTTACAGAGAAAATTGCTGCATGTCTGAGAATCATCGCTTGTTTGAAAATTAGATAACAAAGAACCAAGATATATGATTTTTAAGGTGCCAAAACACGACAATACATATTATTAAAATATATCAACATTTTAATAGAAACATCTAAAAGATCAGAAATAACCATACAATACATAGAACAGATGCAACTGTTTTGGATCTCTACATGTTTCGCCATAACAATGGCTTCCTCAGGAGAACTTTTATAAGGCAATGCATGTATGCATTGATGTCAGGTCACCTGTGGCCAGATGACAAAAGCACCCCGTTGGAGTCAGGGGTGCACCGCAAGGTAGTGAACCCTATAGCAGACTGCTGCGGATGGACAGGAAGCTTGAGCCCATGATTCCCCAGGGCACGGAGTCTAAGGTCCAGCTGGTGTTCACCAGAGCCTCTAGTGGTGAGGATGGCCTTCGCTGCAACTGAACCCAGGTCGCGGCCCCCGGAGTCCCCAGGTCACGCTCCGTAGGGAGAGAGAGGAAGCAGGTACTCAGGACACAAGGAATAGTGAAGGGTAAGCCGAGGTCGGGACAACAGGCAGACGAGGGTAACCAAGGGACAGGCCAAAGGTCAGGGTCACAGACCAACAGGAGTAGTCAGAGACGGGCCAAAATCGGTACACAGAAAGGTTAACGTAGCACATGGCAGACAGGAACACAAGCTTACAAACAAGTTTGAACAGCAAAGCAGACCTGCAGTGCAACAGTTAATATAGACTTCCTGGCATACAGGGACAAGGGACAGGCCAAGGGTTAGGGTCACAGGCAAACAGGAGTAGTCAGGGACAAGCCAAAATCGGTACACAGAGAGATTAACGTAACACACGGCAAGCAGGAACACAAAGCTAACAAGCAATGTTGATCAGCAATGCAGACCTGCAGTGCACTAGTTAATATAGAGTTCCTGGAATGGCCTGGGGTGGAGACATACAGGGAGGAGAGATGATAAAGGCAGCCAGGTGAGAGGCCCTGGCCTCTAAGATGAACACATGGAGAGCAAGGTAAGCTGCCACACATTACTGCATATCCATGACAATTGATCACTGATTGTGGATAAGTATTCAAATCCAATAGATGTTTGACTCGAAAACCACAGGGATTGACAGAGATGGATAACTGGTGAAATCACAGAAATGACAGGCCCATCGGTAGAGACAGTGGGCAGCAATGAATCCTGGTAACCAGTCTAATTAAGATAGTAACCAGTCCAATTCCAAGTCCTTTCCCATAATAGGAGAGGGATCATAGGATAGTTTTCAACAAAGGTCAAGGTTAATATGAAACCACAATGGACCCTATAAGACAGTAATGATGAACCTTGGCACCCCAGATGTTTTGGAACTACATTTCCCATGATGCTCCACTACACTGCAGAGTGGATGAGCATCATGGGAAATGTAGTTCCAAAACATCTGGGGTGCCAAGGTTAGCCATCACTGCTGTAAGATATCCAACAGAAGATTCCTCTACCTCAGGGGTGTCAAACTCAATTTCATGGTGGGCCGTATCAGCATTATGACTGCCCTCAAAAGGGCCGGTTGTATCTGTAAGATTAGATGTCCAGCGCATTCCCTCCCCTTACATTAGATGTCAAGAGCCCCCCACTATCAGAAGTTGAGTCTCCCACTCTCCCTTACATCACAGTGCACTCCCCCTATTCTTATGCTGCTGCTGGGAAGAAGATGGATGCATTGCTTGAAAGCAGAAAGTAAGGGTCTGGAGGAGGACCAGAGAAGGGCTGGAACTCTCCTGCAGCTGCAGGAGAGGTACGAGGGCCACATGAAATGGCCTGGGGGGCCGGATTCGGCCCACGGGCCTTGTGTTTGACACCTGTGCTCTACCTTATCTGAACTGGCTCAGTACAGACGAGGTAGATAAATCTTCTGTTGAATATCTTACAGGGTCCATGGGGCATATTTGTGCATTTCTTTATGATTTCACCAGTTATCCATATCTTGTAATCCCTGTAAATTTTGGAGCCAAATATCTATTGGATTTTAAGACTTGTCAACATTCAGTGATCATACATGCAGTGCCTGATAAATGTTCTCCTGAGGAAGCCATCATTATGGCGAAACATGTAGAGATTCAATCAGTTGAAGCGCATTGTTTTTTTTTTTTTATAAGACAGGATATTTTATAGACCTCAGGACAATTTTGTCTGCAAAGAAATATTTTATAGCTATTTAAATAGATAAGTAACTATGCGCTTCTAAAATCAGCCCCTGAGGAACATTAGTTATATACATGTCTAATAGCAAGTAGATTACCAATGTAAAGTACATTTTTTAACCCTAAGGACAATTTTGTCTACTAAAAGATTATATGTGATGTGTATATATATATATATATATATATATATATATATATATATATATACACATTATAGCAGGGGTCTCAAACTGATGGCCCTCCAGATGTTGGAAAACTACAAGTCCCAAGAGGCTTTGCAAGGCTGACAGTTACAAGCATGACTCCCACAGGCAGAGGCATGATGGGACTTGTAATTTCACAGTAGCTGAAGGGCCACCAGGTTGAGGCCCCTGCATTATAGGCTATTTAAATGGATTGAGGACTATGTCCTTCTAAAACCAGACTCTGAATTACATCAGTTATACACACATTAAATTGCAAAAAGATTACAAATGTAACAACAAGCGCATTGCTTTTATTAGATTGTACTTTTTTTTAGCCATTAGGACAAATTCATCTCCGAAAAATAATTGTATAGCTATTAAAATAGATTAAGAACTATGCTCTTCTAAAGCCAGCCCCTGAAGAACATCATTTATATACATGTCTAATAGCAAGCCGATTAAAAATGTAACAACATGTCCGTTGTGTTTGTTAGAGAGTGCAGTTTTTAGCCTGAGCTTGAAAGAAATATTTATGATACTTTATATAGAACTATGTATTTCCAAACCCAGCCCCCGAAGAACATCAGTTATATACCCATCCAATAGCAAGAATATTGCTGAAATGTAACACTACGCTTCAAACATATTGTGTGTTTGGTATAAAATGTAATTTCTTTTTTTTTTTTTGCCATTAGGACAATTTTGTCTCCGATTTTTTTTTATAGCTATTAAAATAGATTAAGAAATGTGCTTCCAAAGCCAGCCCCCGAAGAACATCATTTATATACATGTCTAATAGCAAGACGATTACCAGTGTAACAACATGTCCATTGTGTTTGTTAGAGAGGGCAGTTTTTAGCATTCAGGACAGTTTTGTGCCTGAAAGATAATTTTATGCACTTCCAAACCCAGCCTCCGAAGAACATCAGTTATATACACATCCAATAGCAAGAATATGGCAGAAATGTAACAATACGCTTCAAGCATATTGTGTGTTTGGTATAAAATGTAATTTCTTTTTTCTTCAACTCATAACTTATTATTAGCTTGTAAATTTTTTAGCCATTAGGACAATTTTTTTTTATAGCTATTAAAATAGATTAAGAACTAAAGCCAGCCCCTGAAGAACACCATTTATATACATGTCTAATAGCAAGACGATTACCAATGTAACAACATGTCCATTGTGTTTGTTAGAGAGGGCAGTTTTTAGCCTTCAGGACAATTTTGTGCTTGAAAGATAATTTTATGATACTTTTAAGAGAATTATGCATTTCCAAACCCAGCCCCCGAAGAACATCAGTTATATACACATCCAATAGCAAGAATATTGCAGAAATGTAACAATACGCTTCAAGCATATTGTGTGTTTGGTATAAAATGTAATTTCTTTTTTTTTTCTACTAGTGACATATTATTAGATTGTAAAAATGTTTAGCCATTAGGACAATTTTGTCTCCGATTTTTTTTTATAGCTATTAAAATAGATTAAGAAATGTGCTTCCAAAGTCAGCCCCCGAAGAACATCATTTATAAACATGTAATAAATGTCATTTCTTTTTTTTTTCTACTCATGACATATTATTACATTTTTAGCCATTATGACAATTTTGTCTCCGATTTTTTTTTATAGCTATTAAAATAGATTAAAAGAACTAAAGCCATCCCCTGAAGAACATAATTTATATACATGTCTAATAGTAAGACAATTACTAATGTAACAACATGTCCGTTGTGTTTGTTAGAGAGGGCAGATTTTAGCCTCCAGGACAGTTTTGTGCATGAAAGATAATTTTGTGATACTTTAAATAGAACTACACTCTTCCAAACCCAGCCCCCAAAGAACATGAGTTCTATACACATCCAATAGCAAGAATATTACCTAAATGTAACGATACGCTTCAAGCATATTGTGTGTTTGGTAAAAAAAAAAAAAAAAAAATTCTACTCGTGACATATAATTAGATTGTAACATTTTTAGCCATTAGGACAATTTTGTCTCCGAAGTTTTTTTTATAGCTATTGAAATAGATTAAGAACTAAAGCCAGCCCCTGAAGAAGATCCATTTATCTACATGTCTGATAGCAAGACGATTACCAATGTAACAACATGTCTGTTGTGTTTGTAAGAGAGGGCAGATTTTAGCCTTCAGGAAAGTTTTGTGCATGAAAGATAATTTTATGATACTTTAAATAGAACTATGCACTTCCAAACCCAGCCCCCGAAGAACATCAGTTATATAAACATCC
Organism: Rana kukunoris; assembly: GCA_029574335.1. Classification (NCBI taxonomy): domain Eukaryota; kingdom Metazoa; phylum Chordata; class Amphibia; order Anura; family Ranidae; genus Rana; species Rana kukunoris. Next base: position 153,782,956 of record CM056058.1, on the reverse strand, counting down.
AATGGCAAGAATATTACCGAAATGTAACGATACGCTTCAAGCATATTTTGTGTTTGGTATAAAATTGAATTTCTTTTTTTTTTTTTTTCTACTCATGACATATTACAGGTTAAAGTTTTTTATTTTTTATTTGTTAATATTTTTTTTTTATTTTTTTTTTATTCACATACCACTGAACACAGACAGTTAGTACATTGAGCAGAATTAGCCGACACGTAACAAAAAACATGCAAATGATTTGCTTTGAAACGGAAGACAACACAAAGTTGCAAAACCAGCATTTTTTTCTTTCTTTCTGTCGACTATGAAAAGGTTGCAGAACTTAGTGTGAATATCAGGTGACCAAATTTCTTCAATCAGCTTAATTTGGATTAAGGCTCTTCTTTTTTTTTTATTGCTCTAATGCTATTTTAATTCATCTGCCTATAAAGCTGCTACAGAAAGAATTAATTAACTCATTACAATATGAAAATTAAATGTGGTTATTTGAGAATATATTTTAGATTAGATGATTGATGATATGTCAAAAATAACCAAACTGGGTGGGAACTTGCATAATTTTTTTTTAAAACAAACTGTAATTAATTGAAGCTTAACCCGTATGGGTCTATATTGATTTTTATAAAATAATTACAATTTTTTTGGGTAAAAATAATATATGGGACATTATTTGCAAGTTCTTGGAGTTTTTTTTTCTTTATTTCTTCAAGTCAAGTATAGGGTTTTAAAAGCGAAGAATAAAAATAGCATTTAATTTTTTTTTTTGCAGTGTATGTATAAACAATAGTATACTGTATTAATTAAAGCTGTTAACGAGGCAAGCTATGTAAAATAATTCTGTAGTCTTTACCTACCTGGGTTTTTGCCTGCCTGTACAGTGATTCTTTTATTGCCTCAGAGTCTAAGGTGGAATTAAACACATCTTTTGCGTCAAATGCTTCCTCTGCTTGTTTTCGGAGGTCCAGCCCCTTCCCAAAATTCGGAATTTGCTCCACATCTAACAGACGGGCATCTTCCTCCTCAATACACCTGTACCAATGACCACGGGGGGGGGGGGGGGGGAGGGGAAGGGGATGACCCTTCATTAGCTGTTCCACCCTTCATTCAGGCTAGCCAATGGTGCAAATTTGCTACAGGATCTGGTGCTACGCATGCACATGTAATGGGATTTACAGACACAAGCCACATGCATGAAAGCAGGCAGTCGGTGATGGGTAAAGGCCATACCATTTTTAGTGGAAGAAAAAGGACAAGCTGATGGCGGTTTTTCACTTTCAGAGGTTTCAAAGTCATTGGTTTGTACACTCTTTTGTGCAGACATTTTTTATTTATTTTTGGTTATTTCCTCTGCCTATTTGCATTATACACTCATTACCATGGTGTACAGCGCAAAGGTACCCTCAACATTAAGTCAACTTGCTTGAAAAGCACTATAGTTTCCCTTTAACCACTTAAGACCCGGACCATTATGCAGGTAAAGGACCTGGCCAGGTTTTGCGATTCGGCACTGCGTCGCTTTAACTGACAATTGCACGGTCGTGCGACGTGACTCCCAAACAAAATTGGCGTCCTTTTTTCCCACAAATAGAGCTTTCTTTTGGTGGCATTTGATCCCCTCTGCGTTTTTTATTTTTATAAACAAAAAATAGAGCAACAATTTTGAAAAAAAAACAAACTATGGGCCAGATTCACAGAGCCCTTACTCCGGTGTATCTCGCGTTAGACCGGAGTACTTTCAAATTACGTGCGTCGTTTCATTAGTCTGAATCCTCAAACCATGAAACGACGACTTTGGGCTTCAATCCGACTGGCTTACATGTTCGTACGCCTTCGGATCTACGCTGCAATAATTTTGCGGCCGCTGGGTGGAGTTCCCGTCGTTTTCCGCGTCGGGGTATGCAAATGAGCATTTTCCGACGATCCACGAAGTTACGAGCGTCGTTCGCAATCTCTTACGGCATCTGTAGTCATCTTTTTGCCGCGTAAAGTTATTCCAGCTTTTATCTGGTCTAGTTTTAGACAGCCCATGTTAACTATGGCCGTGGTTCCCGCGTCAAATTTCAACGTCTTTTTTAATTTTTTACGTAAGTCGTCCGGGAAGAGGAATGTACGTAAACGACGCTACTCAAACAAAAAATGACGTAACAACGTTATTTCGCGCAATGAACGGCGGGAAATTTCTGAACGGAGCATGCGCAGTTCGATCGCCGCGGAGACGCGCCTAATTTAAATGCTTCACGCCCCCTAATCGCGTATTTCGATTCCCGCCGCGAGAAATACACTACTTGGATTCGTCGTAGAGCCAGGTAAAATACGGCGGCGTAGTGTATCTCTGATACTCTGCGCCAAATGTAATTGTACCTGAATCTGGCCCTATATTTTTTACTTTTTGCTATAATAAATATCCCGAAAAAATATGTTTTAAAAGGAAATTCCAATATCTATAAATACATTTTTCCGAATATTCGTAAATATATAAATTCGTAAATGTGAAGATTCATAAATCCGAAAACCTGAAAATTTGAAAATCTGAAATATTAACTAACTATTAAATTATAGGTATTGGAATTTCCTTTCAAATTTGGCTTTTAGTGAATGTAATAAATACGAATTTATCCAAAGTTACAAATTATCCAAAATAACGAATGTCGTATTTAAATGAATGGAACGTAACAAATTAATAATAATAAATAACAATAATAACAATAAGAATTGTTTTTATTATTATTATTATTTATTATTAACTTGTTCCGTTCCATTTTTTTGGATGAGGCATTCATTATTTCGGATAATTTGTAACTTTTTTAAATTCGTTGACTAACAGACACATTTTAAAGGAAATTCCAATGCCTGTAATTTAATAGTTAGTTTGTTAGTTATTATTTAGAATTTTCAGATTTTCGTTCTTATTTTTGGAATTTCAGATTTTCAAACTCTTTCAACTTATGGGCAAGATTCACGTAGCCCGCCGTAACTTTTTTGCGGGCGTAGCGTATCTTGTTTACGCTACGCCTCCGTAAATTAGAGAGGCAAGTGCTGTATTCACAAAGCACTTGCTCCTTAAGTTACGGCGGTGTAGCGTAAATGGGCCAGCGTAAGCCCGCCTAATTCAAATGTGTTTCATACGGGCTTGTTTTATTTAAATGAAGTGTGACCCCACGTTTTTTTCTTAAACTGCGCATGCGCAGGTCGTGAACGTATCCCAGTGCGCATGCTCCAAATGACGTTGAAAAGAGTCATTGAAAACGACGTGAACTTAATTGATGTCCAGCCCCATTCACGGACGAGTTACGCAAACGACGTAAAATTTAAAAAATTTGACGCGGTCCCGACGTCCATACTTAACATTGGCTGCGCCATCTTTTTGTTGGAATAGCTTTACGCCGGAAAACTCCTTACGTAAACGGCGTATCTTTACTGCGACGGCCGGGCGTACGTTCGTGAATCAACGTATCTAGCTAATTTACATATTTTCGGCGTAAACCCCCTAAATATGCAGTTAAGATACGACGGCGTAAGAGACTTACGCTGGACGTATCTAAGCAAGATTTAAGCGCATCTCATTTTGAGAATACGCTTAAAGATACGACATCTCGGATTCTGAGTTACGACGGCTTATCTACTGATACGCTGGCGTAACTGTACATGAATCTGGCCCAAAGAATGTTAGGAATTTTTCAAATTTATGAATTTACCAATCTTAGAATTTACGAATTTAAGAATTACAATTATAATGAATGACCCTAAAAAAATAAAAATAAAACCCCCTCAAAAAAACAAATGAAATAAAAACAAACAAATTTTTCGGCAGTGCACATGTCTATCCTCTTTGTCCTGTTTACCATTATCATTGGAAGTAAAAAAAATACCAAATTTTGGGTTGTCCCCAGATAAGTAATACGATGGGATATCTTCCAATGTAGACACTAGTTTCAGAGATACGGGGGTCCCTAAGGGATTCCCTTAAATTTTTAAGGACTTCCTCTCACTTTCTGTTTTGGCTATTGGACAAAAAGTCAAGGTAAATCTCCCCATTGGGACAAAGAAGGCAAAAAATAAACCTTACCCTCCATTACTCTGTCCATAATGAAACAAACAACAAGCAACCAAACAAACAAACCAGACTGATAGCTCAGGGTCACAAAATAAAAATAGACCGAATAGAGGAAAAATTTGAGCACTGCACCCAAAGATGGGAAATTGATTCAGTAAATGTTGCACAAGTATGTGTACAAACCAACAATTTTTTTTTTTTTACGAACGTGGAAAACCTTTTAAAGACAAACAGCCACAACATGAAAATGACTGGATACAGGTAACACGATGAATGGTACAGAATACACACATTGTTAAATATTATGTTGTTTTTTTCATGCTTTGCCAGAGGATGAGATCTACTAATTGTGTAGTAGCTAGAGACCAGTCAACACGGGATTAACTTCACCTCTGGCCAACTTGTCTACCTACATGGTGGCAACAACCGCAGGTCGGGTACACTGTGGCCCGCTAATGACCATGTGTCCACAATGGTTTTTCCATTTCTTATACAAAGGATTTAAGGCCCTAACTAAAGAACTAGATTTTTTATTTAAATATCTTTTATTTTTAAAGTGCAAGTAAAGTCTAAGCTTTTTTTACTTTTTCTTTTACATTTTTGATAGCATTCAATTTTTTAATAAATGTTTTTTCCCCATTAGCCTTCTCTTTTACTCTTGGTGACTATTGTCTCTGGTAGAGAAAATTATGGGAAGTCCAACATTTTAGAAGTAAGAGGATGTTGTCCAATGGAGAGACCTGTTACAATGACAACTAAGGCCCGGTTCACACTAGTACGACATACGCTCCGATTTTGGGAGCTCATGTCGCATGATGTGTATAAATCACTGGTTCCCCATGAGACCCGTCCTAACTGGTCCGACACAAGTCAGTCCGACTTTGGTCCTACTTCAGCCCATTGAATATCATTGAAGTCGGATCAAAGTAGGATTCTTGTCCTAACCATTTGACATGTGACATCCGACACAGTGATTACAGGAGCAGTAAAAGGAATTTATGTTACTCTGGGATTGTTTTGATTGGTCAAAGGACAAGTTGTACTATCTCAGTTGGAGAAATATCATATCTTGTTCATTCAAGTCGGATGGAAGAAGGACCGAAGTAGGACAGATGTAGCAGGGCAAAGTAGGATGACAGTAGTATAACGGTCCTCTCGTACCAGTGTGAACCCAGCCTCAGTTAATGGTTCTCTATGAAAGCTGTCTTAACTGGTCTGACTTTAGAAAAGGTTCCAGTTTTCAGCCCATTCAATATCATTGAAGTCAGATGAAAGTCGGATCCTCATCCTACATCAGTCTTACTTCGGTCCTACTTCCATCCAAAACAAGTCGGTTCGACTTTGGTCCTACTTCAGCCCATTGAATATCATTAAAGTCGGTTCAAAGTAGGATCCTTGTCCTAACCATTTGACTTGTGACATCCGACACAGTGATTACAGGAGCAGTAAAAGGAATTTATGTTACTCTGGGATTGTTTTGATTGGTCAAAGGACAAGTTGTACTATCTCAGTTGGAGCAATATCGTATCTTGTTCATTGAAGTCGGATGGAAGAAGGACCGAAGTAGGACCGATGTAGGACAGATGTAGCAGAGCAAAGTAGGATGACAGTGGTACAACAGTCCTCTCATACCAGTGTGAGCCCAGCCTCAGTCAATGGTTCCCTATGAAAGCTGTCTTAACTGGTCTGACTTTAGAAAAGGTTCTAGTTTTCAGCCGATTCAATATCATTGATATCAGATGAAAGTCGGATCCTCATCCTACATCAGTCTTACTTCGGTCCTACCTCCATCCGACTTGAATGAACAAGATAAGATTTTGCGACTTTGAGAAAGTACGACTTGTCCTTTGACCGATCAAAACAATCCCAGTGTGACATAAATTCCTTTTACTGCTGCTGTAATCACCAAGTCGAATACATTTTTCTCAACTCAATTTGTCGAAAAAATGTATAATGTGTGCCCTGGTACTGAAAATTATGGATCTAGAGCAAGGCAACGTAGACCCTTTCTGTGCAACAGAGGGCATTAAACTGTCCTAGTCCTGAACCTCACCCGTTCATGTCCAAGCCACCAACCAGACACCAGATTGTTTGGTATTGTTGTTCAATTGCTGGGGTCAGACTTAACATCAGTAGGGACAAGACTTCGGTCCAAGCTGAGTTCAAAAGCACGGAGTAAATGTTAGCAATAGGGGCTCCTCGAGAGCCATCTGGTAGATTTAAAATGTTCTTGTAGGCACCTATTTGTCCCCGCCACACATTTTCTATTTTTTAAATTGAGTTTAACTTATTAATTATAAGCTTTAAGTGTTTATAATAATGATCTTTTGTCACCTGGATATGCACCAGAGCTATTTTTTTTTTCTACTTTTACTTTCCCCAGAAGCCTGAAATTGCCTATCTTGTTTTAGTTGACTTAAGGATTTGGAGAATGTTTCAAAGAAAACCTTTAACAATGACAAGCGCCTATGTCATTATAAAAAGTGTTCATTTTTAAGCTGTTCTAGGTGTCATGATGTGGAATCAGTATGTGGCTACTGCGTGACTGTTAGCTATTAGGCAACCTTTGCTTCCATTAGTATCGGTGCAATGGCAATGTAACACAGAAATGGGTCACGAACATCAAACATGACATCAATGAGCTTCAAAGTAAAAAAACTGACCTTCGTGTGTGGTCAAAGCTCATATTAAGGGATGTGGGTTCTTCATCTTCCTCATCCTCCTCGTATGCTTCCTGGGTTTCCATTGTTGGGGAAACCGTTTCATCTTGTGACTTCCCTGTTAGACTTCCATCTTCATAGTCTTCTTCTAGATCGTCTTCCTCATCCTCATCTACATCTTCTGGTTTCTGGCTGACTAGGCCACAACACTTGGAACTGCTATCGATGTCTTGAATTTCTGTTCTAAAATACCGGAATTAGGAGACAACAAACATTTTTTAGTAATGAGCATGTCTAACGAAAGGTCACACAAAAACAGAGTCCTAGGCAACTCCTCAGTTGATCATTCATGTAGAAGACAAATAATAAAAAAGTGATTTTCGCACACAAAAATATATATATCGGAAAGCCAAAACTTTTTTTTTTATAATGGTTAAAAACATTTTTTTTCTATCAGCTGCATCCTTCGTTCCAGAAGCATGCTTTCAATCCAAAGCACTCATATATCGAAGCAAGTTCCCCCATAAGAAATAATGGAAACTCAGATGATTCATTTCACAACCACTGCTGGTGTATGCAGTACTGTATGTGGCCAGGGGTACGGGGGGCGCTGGTGTATGCAGTACTGTATGTGGCCAGAGGTGCGGGGCGCTAGTGTCTCCCATACCTTCCTGGAGAACTGGGAGGTGCTCTGAGACACTTGGAGACACTCGGGAACTGTTGACACTTTCAGGTGCGTCAATGCACCTTACGTGCCCCCACCCAGCTGGGAGTGTCTCCACGTATCTCTGAGCTTCTCAGGTCGCGTACACACGGAGGGACATGTCCGCTGAAACTGTCGATGGACCGTTTCCAGCGGAATTGTCTCCTCCGGATTTTCATCCGACGGCGTGTACACACCATCGGATCAAAATTCCCGCCGGCAGACAGCGCGGTGACGTGGCGGTGACGTTGACGCCGCCACGTCACCGCACCAGGAAGTAAAAAACTTTCACGCATGCGTCGCATCCATTCGACGCATGTGCGGGCAGATATGTCCGCTGGTTAGTGTACTAACCAGCGGACATATCCGACGGACATGTCTCCGGCGGACAAATTTTAAAGCATGCTTTAAAAGTTGTCCGCTGGTCAGACATGTCCGCTAGCCCATACACACAATCGGATTTGTCTGCTGAAACGGTTCGTCGGACCAGTTTCAGCAGACAAATTTGATCGTGTGTACGCGGCCTTAGAGTTCTCCACGAAGCGCTGGGAGCCACCAGTGCCCCCGGACCTCTGACCACATGCAGTACTGCATACACCAGTGGCTTTACTACATTGATTGCACTACTTGTATATCAACTCAAAATGTTAAAAACAATGTTGCTCGTATACCATATTACTCGCCAGGACTGATCCTAGGGTCACAGGCGCCTGGGTGCAGACATTTTTCTGGTGCCCCCACAGAGAGGGCTTCTGTTAGAGAGCCTGTTAGATGTTCGGCGCCCCCACCTCTTCAGACGCCTGGGTGCAATGCACCCTGTGCACCCTGCCTAGGATCGGCCCAGTTACTCGCAAACCGAGGTATTACTGTATTTGAAAAAAAAACTTGATGCTGTAGGTTTCCTTGGTGGAAACCAATAATATATGTAAAAAAATAAAAATAAAGGTGGGTTTAAGGTTACTTGGAGATCCTCCTTTAGAATTCAAACAGAGGTTTTCTCATTTTGTGCCAGACTCCATCTGAAATCATCTTACAACAACAATATCAGGAAAGGGTCACGACTACTTAACAAGGTCTAGCCGGGTCAACCTAATCCGAGTGGCCTGCAGTTTTGAGTGTTGACTTTTCATCCATCATTTTTGACTGATATCAAAATGAGGTGGAAAACAAAAATAAGTCTTACAGGTAAAAGAAAAAGCTGAAGATAAAAAAAAAATAATATAGCACACCCATACAAGAAAGTTGTTGACTATACGTTTCTGTAAGGAATAAAAAAATAAAAAATAAATGTTGGCTGTAAAGAAAATATAACACACCCATACAAGAAAGTTGTTCACTATACGTTTCTGTAAGGAATAAAAAATAAATAAAAATGTTGGCTGTAAAGGAAATATAACATGCCCATACAAGAAAGTTGTTGACTTTACGTTTCTGTTAAAAAAAAAAATTATACAAATTTAAAATAAAACTATGGAATAAACTAAGAAAAAAATGTGCTTCAGTTGCAAACCCTTATTAATAAATCTCTATTTTTTTTATCTAGTTTATAACCGATTTAAATATTGAACGTTTTTTTTTTTTTTTAAGTATACTTGTTCTGTTCAGCTTTTTGCAAGACAAAAAACAAAACAAAAAAAAAGCCTTAATAATGATGTTTTTTATTGCAGTGCCTTTTTCCTGAATGGTCTTTTCTGAGGTTCTGGATCATGTCACTTAATCTAAACACATAAGTGGCATGTTTGTCTTTGACTGCTCCGGCTCAGTTATTCTTTATGATAAATGCCCACATTTGATTCCCTCTCAGGAATAGTTATGCCACTCTGAAATGGATTCCTTTTGTCTATCTTTATCCCGCAGCAGGAAAGGTTGAATGATCTCCAGTTTCCTTCAGGAAATGCCACACGAAGTCTATTTCTTAAGTATGCAACCTAATTCTTTCACACCCTCTTCCCCAAGACACAAACTCCATAAACTGGTGATTAATGGGACAGACACAAAGCACAAGGGCCATACCCGCCGTTGTGAAATTACACAGCCATTTTAGATAAGGCCATATGCCTGTGAATTTATGGTCTGGTTGAGAAACAGACTTGTAGTCTATGTGCCTTCTGCTGGCACCCTTGATGGAGTGTCAACCGGTGTTTACCATTTCACTGCTAAGCCATTTAAAACAAATTTGAAAGTGGCTCTGTGTCCTAAAAAAATAAAATAAATTTAGAAGTAAAAAAAAAAAAATGTCTCCTGCAATAGCATTCTCCGGGTACTCAGTTCTCCAATAAGCAGAAAGCCTGAACTCCGCAATCTCCAAACACTAAAGCAGGGGTGTCCAACTTGGGGGCCATGGGCCAACACAAATGAATGCGGTCCAACACAAAATCATAAACTTACTAAAAAAAAATTTTTTTTGGGGGGGGGGGGGGGGGATTGTTTGTAAAAATGCGTAACCTATGCTGTTTCCCATGCAGCTTGAAGCCGCTACGTTCAAGTGAACGTGAGAAATTGCGACAGCAAATGTACGATGGAGCGTACACACGGTCGAAACGGTTGGAAATTCCGACCGTGTGTACGCGGCATTAGGCTCAGCTCATACCTGAGAGCTTGTAAGTGCTTTTCTAGAAGTGCTTTCATGCTCAACATGAGGTTTCATATTGTATTTTATGGTGCCCGTTCACACCTGAGGGTCAAGTCACTTGAGGTTTATCCCCTGAAAGAGTTCATAAACTACTTTGGGGCCGAGCTGCGTGTTTTTAGCCCCTATAGCAGCCTCAACCTTTTTAACACAGAGGAACCCTTGGAATAATGTTTCGGCCTCAGGGAACTCCTGCAATAAATGACTATATCTACATCTCATGATACATTAGTGTGATGGTCATTGGGAAGAAGACTCCTTACACTTGTGGTCTTTGGGAAGAATTACCCCTTTATAGAGAGCTGAAAAGATCAATGGTGTCAGTGGGGACACACCTGACAGACAGAAATTGCTCATTGCCAGGGCTGGCCCAAGATATTGTCCTGCCTAGGTCCAAGAATGAAATCACGCTCACCAAAGGACCCTGCATCCATAATTTTATATCAATTTGCTGCCCCTCTCAAAGTGCTGCCTGAGTCCAACGGACCCACTAGGACCCATGGTAGGGCTTGCCCTGCTTATTGCTCAAGTAACCCCTAGAAACCTCTGGAGGAACCCTGGTACCTATGTGGTACCTCTAAAATCCAGATCTTCCATTTTTGACAATCAAAGAGTAATGCTAGGTTCTAGGAAGTTCCATGTATCTGTCTTTAAGGTTTGTGTATGGCCATCGCAGAGACATTAGATCGTAAGCATTATTTGGGGCATTTGTTGGTGGTATATAACTAAAGTAAAATTGACAAACATACAGAAACTATCCATTCCTTTCTTAGTTAAGTACTGAAACCACAAACTTATTTTCAATAGACACGTGCATTCGTTTTTTCGTCTGAATTTCTGGGATTTTCGCGTTCCTTTTAACAAACGATAACAAACACGCAGGATTGGAAATCCGAAAGATCCAACGGAAAAAAGGCTTTATTTTCATTTCGTTGTGACAACAGTTCGACATAGATAGAAAATTCGACATGACGGTGACAATAGCGATCTGTGTCTATTGAACCCGCGGTTGAATGTGCCTAACCTAACTCTATTAGTCCAAGATTAATTGACATAGAGAGAAAAGATTTGACATTATAGAGACATGAAGATTCAACATAGAGAGAAAAGATTTGACATAGAGAGAAAAGATTTGACATAGAGAAAAAAGATTTGACATAGAGAGAAAAGATTTGACATTATAGAGACATGAAGATTCGACATTATAGAGACATGAAGATTCGACATAGAGAGAAAAGATTTGACATTATAGAGACATGAAGATTGGACATAGAGAGAAAAGATTTGACATAGAGAGAAAAGATTTGACATTATAGAGACATGAAGATTCAACATTATAGAGACATGAAGATTGGACATAGAGAGAAAAGATTTGACATTATAGAGACATGAAGATTCAACATAGAGAGAAAAGATTTGACATAGAGAGAAAAGATTTGACATAGAGAAAAAAGATTTGACATAGAGAGAAAAGATTTGACATAGAGAGAAAAGATTTGACATTATAGAGACATGAAGATTCGACATTATAGAGACATGAAGATTCGACATAGAGAGAAAAGATTCGACATTATAGAGACATGAAGATTTGACATTATAGAGACATGAAGATTCGACATAGAGAGAAAAGATTTGACATTATAGAGACATGAAGATTCGACATAGAGAGAAAAGATTTGACATAGAGAGAAAAGATTTGACATTATAGAGACATGAAGATTCAACATTATAGAGACATGAAGATTGGACATAGAGAGAAAAGATTTGACATTATAGAGACATGAAGATTGGACATAGAGAGAAAAGATTCGACATAGAGAGAAAAGATTCGACATTATAGAGACATGAAGATTCGACATAGAGAGAAAAGATTTGACATTATAGAGACTTGAAGATTCGACTTAGAGAGAAAAGATTCGACATGGAGAGAACAGATTCGACATGGAGAGAAAAGATTCGACATAGAGAGAAAAGATTCGACATAGAGAGAAAAGATTCGACAGAGAGAGAAAAGATTTGACATGGAGAGAAAAGATTCGACATGAAGAGAAAAGTTTCGACATTATAGAGACATGAAGATTCAACATAGAGAGAAAAGATTCGACATTATAGAGACATGAAGATTCGACATAGAGAGAAAAGATTCGACATTATAGAGACATGAAGATTCGACATAGAGAGAAAAGATTCGACAGAGAGAGAAAAGATTCGACATGGAGAGAACAGATTCGACATGCAGAGAAAAGATTCGACATTATAGAGACATGAAGATTCGACGAAGCATGTACAATTGCGGCGTCGTACAGTTTAGCTGCTTCGTTGAAACTTCTTAGAACATTGACTGCTTCAATTGACAGATTCGACCTTAATTCATTCGGATTTTCATGCGAATGCATTTTTTAACAAAACAAAATAAATAAAAACGAATTTCGGGAGTAACTAAATACATAACATTTTTCGGAGGAAACCGAAATTCCGAAACAGAATATTTCACATGTCTAATTTTCAATAAAACAGGCCCTCTTGCCCATTCAACTATCAAGAATTGTTGGATTTGCAAAACGAACACCTAAAATAAAGGATCAAGATAATAATAACGATAAAAGTAATAAGTGTTTAAAACAAGACTTTTTCTGATAGGTACATTTAATCTGTGACCCCCCCACCCCTCAGATCGGCGATCAGTATGGTCATGAGAAGCATATTATGGAGAAACGGGCTCCTGCTAATGGCGACAATTATTCAATAAGCTCATTTTCCATCTCGCCAGTCCTCAAGCGGTTAAAATTCCCCATCTGCTAGCTTGAATAAACAATGGCAGCTACAAAAAAATTGGAATGGCGATTACATGGCCTGGGCCTGTCAGCATCTCCGAATGCCATTTATCACCCGGCCAGACAGACAGAAAACAAACGTCATTTTGATAGCCTCTATTGCGAACTGTCCTGGCCACATTTTCAGTATGTGTGGGAATTCAAACTGAACTACACCACCCCCCCCCTCCATACCCCCCTTTCCCATTTGTTTACTCAGCTCGCTAATGAGATTCATTGGGGAATAACCTGTTAAATGCACTGCAGAGTTTTTTTTTATTACTACTTTTGTTCATTAGCTCCCCCCAATAAATTATTCTGATGTATGTTGTGTTATTTTTTACATGTTTGTATTCTGTATTTTGTTTTCTTTTGTATCTTTTTTTTTGTACAATTTTATAGTATTTGAAAATACAGCTTGCAATTGCAACCTACTTGGGGGGGCAAGTTTGTCCTTTGACTACAAAAGGTATCCGTCCTTCCAAATCTTTCCTCTCTCAGATATAGAGTAGATTAATTTAAATATATGTACTATTCGAGTATCAAATGGGTTTATAATTACTTTATGGGCAGAATACCAACCAAAGTGATATTTTTATAGTACTGAATGGCATGTGGAAAGGTTAAAAAACTCAGGCGCACCCATCACTATTCCTTCCCCCCTTTCAACAGACACCCACCTTTCCAACTGACCTACCACAGTCCACTGACTTACCATGGTCCACTGACCTACCATAGTCTTCTGACCCACCGTGGTCCACTGACCTACCATGGTCCACTGACCTACCATAGTCCTCTGACCTACCATAGTCCTCTTACCTACCATGGTCCACTGACCTACCATGGTCCACTGACCTACTATGGTCCACTGACCTACTATGGTCCACTGACCTACCATAGTCCACTGACCTACCATGGTCCACTGACCTACCATAGTCCACTGACCTACCATGGTCCACTGACCTACCATAGTCCTCTGACCTACCATGGTCCACTGACCTACCATAGTCCTCTGACCCACTGTGGTTCACTGACCTACCATAGCCCACTGACCTACCATGGTCCACTGACCTACCATGGTCCACTGACCTACCATAGTCCTCTGACCTACCATAGTCCTCTGACCTACCATGGTCCACTAACCTACTATGGTCCACTGACCTACCATAGTCCACTGACCTACCATGGTCCACTGGCCTACCATAGTCCACTGACCTACCATGGTCCACTGACCTACCATAGTCCTCTGACCTACCATGGTCCACTGACCTACCATAGTCCACTGACCTATCATAGTCCACTGACCTACCATAGTCCACTGACCTACCATGGTTCACTGACCTACCATAGTCCTCTGACCTACCATAGTCCACTGACCTATCATAGTCCACTTTGGTAAAAGCCAGCGAAGCCTCATCAAAGCCTCAACAAAGCCACACTGAAACCTCCTCAAAGCCCCACAAAGCCTCACCAAAGCCTCACTGAAACCTCCTCAAAGCCCCACGAAGCCTCACCAAAGCCTCACCAAAGCCCCACCAAAGCCTCATCAAAGCACCAAGCAAAAGCAAGGTGTAAACAGGACTGTAAGCTAACCATTTTATTTAGTGGCAGGGGCTTTGACTGGCATTCAGAGAGCTTGTCCGGTCCGGAGCCTTGTTTTGAAGCAATCTAGTGTAAACTAGCCCCAACACAAAACCTCACTGGCTACATAAACAACAATTTAAAATAGGAAAAAAATGGCAGTTGGTCGTTGACAAGAACTCAATGTATTGATAAATGATCTCCAGTAGAAAACAAACAAAAAAAAAAAAACGAATGCTAATAGTCCATTTAACCCAACAGCCTGGGAAATCAGCTCTACGGCGCAAGTTTAAGAACAGTGATGAAAACCTCCTACACCTTCACATTTCTACATAAACAACTGCCGGCTCGTAATCCCAGATGGGAGAAGGAGATCCAGAGAGCAGAGCCGCGTCTCCTGAAAGCATGATTGAGCTTTGAAAAAAAAAAAAGGAGCCCCTGTCTTATTAGAATGATTAATGCCACGCTCTCCTTTTAATATACCAGCCACTTAATTTCAGCCTAATGATGGTCTAGCTCAGGCCCCGCTCCACACACACAGACATTTCCATCCTTCACACTCACTAAATCTTTCTTATTTAGATATTAATGCTGAAAGTGTGTGTTTTTTTTTTTTTTCTTGTTCGGCCAAGAAGAGTTAATTCCCAACACCAGTGCCGAATGCAAAACACAAGAACAAAGGGCAACAGTTCACACAAAAATAAAGTCAAGGATCTTTTTATTGTGAAGTATGAACAGTGTGTTATATGGTTGGTCACACAGTATCTTAGTTATAAGGGATTTATTTATAAAAGAAAAAAAAAAGTGCAGAGCTTTTCGTCTTGGAAAACTGCCTGTACATTCATTCTGTGCAAAATGTTATCTTACTAGGCTATTTTCTCTTCAGGTCGGATGTTCTTCATCAGGACAATAACTCACTGTAGCCACTAGATGGAGCTGACGATCGTAGTAAATATGTTTTAATCATCATCTCCATCTGGTGGCCATGTTAGGGTATTTTCCGAATTCACACTATTGTTATAAGTGAAAAAAAAAAACATTCACTTGAGAAAGAGAGAGAGAAATTAGCCAAGTAACATTTGATTCACACAGAGCAAAATGTACATGCAGTTTTGAAGGTTAAGTAGTTCTGTGAACTTTTTAGAAGTACAATCTCAGTGCTAACCCCCAATATGTTTGGCATTATACATTCTTGTATTAAGTTTTGTTAAAGCGGAGGTTCACCCAAATAACATCTATATAACAGCAAATTCTTTATACTACTAACATGTAAAGTAGCCACTTTTAAAAAATTTTTAGGCTGTACATACATACATTTCTATCCTGAGGCGCAATGTAATCTGGGAGTTCGCCCAGATGAGTGATGTCCTTCAGAAAAAGTTCCCCCCGGCGGATAAGGCCCCCCCCCGTATTGCATAGGCGCGTCACGAACCTCAACAGAGTTTCCGAAAGTAGCCAAACATGTAGAACCGCGAGTTAGCTCTACGCGGCGCCTGCGCACCGACTAGGAGCCGTGTAGAGCTGACTGCGCAGGCGCAGGCGCCGTAGAGAGCCGACTCACAGCTCCGTTGAGGTTCATGACGCGCCTACGCAATACTGGGGGGGGGGGGGGGCCTTATCCGCCGGGGGGAACTTTTTCTGAAGGACATCAATCATCTGGGTGAACTCCCAGATTACATTGAGAGGAGAGGAGAAGAGAAGAGAAGAGAAAGAGATGAAGGAAAAGGAAAGAAAGAAGGTTCTAGAAGATAGATGAAA
The DNA here is from genome assembly GCA_029574335.1 of Rana kukunoris. Lineage (NCBI taxonomy): Eukaryota > Metazoa > Chordata > Amphibia > Anura > Ranidae > Rana > Rana kukunoris. The sequence continues at coordinate 153,766,758 of CM056058.1, read as the reverse complement.
AGAAAAGTACAGAAATTAATATTAAAAAGAAAGAAAAGAATGAAGAAAGGAATATAACTATGGAAAGAAAGAAAGAAAGAAAGAAAGAAAGATAAGAGAAGAAAGATCCAGATAAAAGAAAAAAAAACAAAAAACGAATGGCTTATTTATTACCAGGAGAGCTGATATCATTCTACCTCCTCTATTTGACACAACAAGATCTGCTAAGAGTGGCACAACTAATGGGGACAAAGGGGATGGGGGTGGGGCAGCATCACATGATCCCAAATATGACATCATAGTGGACATTCAAGGCAGTGCTATCACCAAATGTTGTATTTTTCTTCTTTTTTTTTTTTTACAAGCCTGAGGCTTGATTTGTGTTTTATAGAGTTTACTACTATGTTGGAAAGTACGTTTTTACGTCTTCCTATGTGTGATGTTTGCAACCAGCAAAATGTATGGCAGTGGAATCTGTTGCCGCCATCTGTATCATAGAGACGATTAATGCAATAAATTCACCTGTTGGAGGCAACTGAAGATCAAACACAAGATTAACGCGGCATTTCAAACCGGCTCGCCATTAGTGACTGCCAAAAAGCATCTGCCATTGATTAGCTGTGCCTGCTTCTGCTGGGATTTCCTGCACAGCTTTTATTACTGCTGGGTATTGTCCATCCCAGGTTACTTTATGGTGTGCATAAAACACACGGGGGCTCCTTCCGTATTCATATACAGGACTGGAAGATGGAATTTTTGGTGGGGTGGGCAGACCTCCGCTTTATATCAATTGAGCTTTATGAGTGTTTGTTCCCCAACTACTTTGACAAATTTTACTTTGCTAACTTCATGAACCAGATACACTCTATTACCAAAAGTTTTGGGACACCGGCCTTACACGCACATGAACTTTACAGGCATCCCAATCTTAGTCCATAGGGTTCAATATTGAGTTGGCCCCGCCCTTTGCAGCTATAACAGCTTAACCTCTTTTGGGAAGGCCGTCCACAAGGTTTAGGAGTGTGTCTGTGGGAATGTTTGACCATTCTTCCAGAAGCACATTTGTGAGGTCAGGCACTGATGTTAGACGAGAAGACCTCACATGCTGTCCCTGCTCTAATTCATCTCAAAGGCGTTTTATCGGGTTGAGGTCAGGACTCTGTGCAGGCCAGTTAAGTTCCTCCACCCCAAACTTGCTTATCCATGTTTTTATGGAACTTGCTTTGTACACTGGTGTGCAGTCATGTTGGAACAGGAAGGGCCACAAAGTTGGGGGCATGAAATTGTCCAAAATGTCTTGGTATGCTGACACCTTAAGTGTTCTCTTCACTGGAACTAAGGGGCCAAGCCCAACCCCTGAAAAGCAACCCCACATCATAATCCCCCCTCCACCAAATGATTTGGCCAGTCAAGTTCCTCCACCCAAAACTCCCTCATCCATGTCTTTATGGGCCTTGCTTTGTGTACTGGTGAACTTCACTGGACTGGCCCCACGAGACAATGAAAAGCTGATCTGGCCGCTACCGCCCCTCCTTTACAGCCCAGACAGTTCTGACCTAAACCTGATAGGTCTGTAAAGGAGGCGGGAGCGGGCAGCTCAGCCTCTCAACGGCTCATGGGGCCAGTCCAGTCAAGTTCACCAGTGCACAAAGCAAGCCCCATAAAGACATGGATGAGCGAGTTTGGGGTGGAGGAACCTGACTTGCCTGCACAGTGTTCTGACCTCAACCCGATAGAACACCTTTGGAATGAAGTCACCAGCTCTCTGCTCAGGGAGCTCTGAGAACCGAGCGATCGGTGGTGTTCAATCGCTCGGTTCTCAGTGTTAGAGCAGGCAGGGGACCGATGCTGCATCACAAAAAATGATTCTCGTACTTCTCTTTTGAAGCGGAGGTCTGCCCACCCCAAGAAAAAAATTAAAACTAACTTTTTTTTTCAATAAAAGTTAAAATGCTGAACAATAAACCCAGACAACGCTCGTTAATCACTGACTGCCCCTGATAGGGCCTCAGCACTTCACTGCCACAGAGGGGACCCAGAAATATTCTCTGGTTCTTTGGGTCCAAACCTCAAATTGAGCCCACAAGGAACGACATGTGCGAGGCTGCTGACTTTTAGTACATGGACACTTACCTGCCACGACGTCGGCACCACAGCTGATCTTCGGATCGGCTGTTGGGTGCAGCCGCCGCCATGGCCGGTAAGGGACCCCGGCAGTGCAGCCTTTTCGGCTTCACAGCCGGGTACCTACATTCTAATTGGTCAGGTGGCAGAGAAAGGATGAGGGGGCCAGACCTCTGACATACCGCGGCGAGGTCTGACGGAAGTGGGGTAGGGGACCTGTCAAAAACAGCCCCCCCCCGAAAGGTGGCAAATGTGGCAGAGGTGATGAATAAGCGGAAGTTCCACTTTTGGGTGGAACTCCACTTTAAGGCCTGATAAGCTACAATAGATCACACTTTTTGTTTTGGGGTTTAGATATACTTTACAGGTTTCTTTTTTTTGGGCTTTTTTTTTTTAAACATGAAAATGTGAACAGTTAATGTGTTATTACTGGCTTTGTTACCAGTCCTAAAATAAAGCTACGGCCTTGCTCTATCCACTAGGACCCATCTCGTGTCATTTCTTGGCACGGCCCCTCTGAACGTGAGTAATGTTATGACTTATCCTATTGCAGTTTTCTTTTTAATGTGCATATTTTTGGTGTTATTGTTGCCCTATGGGTCCTCGGCAGTCCGTTAGCAGGAGGGTGGTGGGGGGGTCCGTGCCAATAGATTAAAGTTATTCGAAGGTGGGAAAACGCCTTTTAATTGAGACCATCAGAACATTAATAACACGACTCTCCTCTCTATAAGGGAAGTCCCAATATTTAATTTATGGTTTGCACCTGGTGGTCCGTCTACCCAAGCTCCAGCCCAAAGAAACGTCGGCAAAGAACTGGCAACCTACCGCGACACAGCTGGCTTCGGAGCAGCGGGGGCCTGCTTTCATTGAACTTATCATCGGTGCACATCATATTTCCTATTAGAGAACACATTGCCTGATTTAGCACAATCACCCCCCTCCACCCAACCCCCATCCCGAACGAGATACAGTGACATAATACAATTTTCTCATAGCGTCTCATTATTTATTCACGGTTTTGCCGTGCCAAAATATCTGCGGATCACTAAGGAAATGAGGTTAATGCCGCGCACCAAGGCGGTATCTCGTAACAGATGTGACTTTTACAAGAAGAAGAAATAATAATAATAAAAAAAAAAACTTTTATATGTTAACTTTTTTTTTTCTTTTTTTTTTACCTTTTTTCTGCTAGACTCGAAGCTTGGTTTAAATCGCTATTTGCAATAAAGTTTCGAATTTCCGAGAAATAGGAATCTTCTTTCTCGTCTAGAAGTGCATGGTTTTCGGATTCGGAATTGGGGGAGGAGGCGCTGTTTCCGTGGTGGTTTCCCATAACTCCCGAGTGCTGACTCACTAGATAATAAAAATAAAAATTTAGGGAAAAGTTTAGAAAAGTCACAAGTCATTAAGCCTCACATCCCGTCCACTGTACGTTCCATTTTTTTTATTTTTTAAGAGTCATTAAAAAAAAAAAAGAGTCACTAAAAAAAAGAAAAAAAAAAACTTGAGAAAAACAGTTCCTCTAGCCACGGGATTCTTAACCTTTTAAATTTAGTACAGAACCTCAATGGGTTGCCCAATAAGTCACAGAAAGCAATTCTCAGTCAGGGTTTCATGGAACTAGGATTCCCGTATCCTCCTGAGGTTGATAGGGCTTCCTTGAGCTGCGGCTGATTGACCTCCATTTGATGGTGGCTTCATAATTCCAGAACCAATGCCACTTGGCAGAGCCATCTACATGACCACAAAAATATTTTCAGCTGACTGTAAGGGTAGCATTCTGACCACTGTTGCAAGGGGGCATTCTTCTACCTAGCCACCAATGAAAGAGGCATTTTCTCCAATGACCACCAATATAAGGGGGTATTCTTCCAACTAGCCACCAATGAAAGAGGGATTTTCTCCACTGATCACCAATGCAAGGGGGGGTGGGCATTATTTCGACTAGCCACCAATTAAAGGGGCATTTTCTCCAATGACCACCAATGTAAAGGGGGCATTATTCCAACTAGGCACAATGAAAGGGACATTTTCTCCAATGACCGCCAATGTAGGGGGACATTATTTCAACTAGACACCAATAAAAGAGGCATTTTCTCCACTGGCGACCAATTTAAGGGGGTATTCTTCCAACTAGCCACCAATGAAAGAGACATTTTCTCCAATGACCGCCAATGTAAGGGGACATTATTTCAACTAAACGCCCATAAAAGAGGCATTTTCTCCACTGACCACCAATTTAAGGGGGTATTCTTCCAACTAACCACCAATGAAAGAGACATTTTCTCCACTGATAACCAATTTAAGGGGCCATTCTTCCAACTAGCCACCAATGAAAAATAAATTTTCTCCAATGACCGCCAATGTAGGGGGACATTTTTTCAACTAAACGCCCATAAAAGAGGCATTTTCTCCACTGACCACTAATTTAAGGGGGCATTCTTCCAACTAGCCACCAATGAAAGAGATATTTTCTCCACTGATGACCAATTAAAGGGGGCATTCTTCCAACTAGCCACCAATAAAAGGGGCCTTTTCCTCCCTTATTACAAATTCATTAATTTTAGCATGGGTTCCCCAAGACCCTGAAGTCTTTCAAGGGTTCCCTGGAATAAAATAGTTTGGAAAAGCTGCTACTGACACTGCAACCATCTCCTCATATCACCAAACCTGCAGGCCTTCTAAGAGCTTAACAATCTGCCAATACTGGAATACCAACATCTTCAACAAAAGGTACAAAGTACGTTACGTAGAGTTGTCTGGTTTTTATCAAATACCTGGAACATTTTCATGTTCGTGTTTCTTAAGGTGTCGATCCAGATTGGTCTGCTGGCCGAAACATCTATTACACAGGTGGCATTTGAACGGTTTCTCTTTGTTGTGTATGTTCCGTACATGCCTTTGAAGATTGGAGGAGATGCTAAAAGACCGGTCACAATATTTACATCTGAAGACATAAAGAAGAAAGTGGATTTAGAGAAGATGTCAAAAAAGTAACAGAATGAATTGCTGCTGTTTGTGAATGTTCAACAGTTACCGCTAATAATACCTCCAACAACCTGGTTGTAAAAAAAATAAGCATCTTCTTTGACCGGCCTTACAGTGCTAGTTTTTGAGAAAGCAATGTAGTGTAAAGGAGGTGGATAAGGAAATTATGTCCCTTATGTTAAGGTTTTACAGATATTTGGATGGGTGACATCAAGCCCTACCTTACTTAAGCCCAGCTTCTGGTACTACAAGATTCCACCTCTTATAACACTAAAACCAGTGATGGAACTACCAGGATTGCAAAGGTCACATTTGCAATTGGACCCTGCTGTTCCGCCACTGTTTGGGGGCCAAGACAGCAGAAAGGGGGTCTACTGCAGAACATGTCAAAGTATCCCACTGTGGGACCATAAGGCTTGGTTCACACTGTTGAAATCCCAATGTTGTGTGACTTGCTTGAGATTTTCTTGGGACTTTTCTGCACCAAAGTCGCAGAAAGGTGTCCTTACGACGTGAGTTGCAATGATCAGATGCAGAAGTGAACTGGGGCTTATAAAGGGCCCTGCACCGGAGTAAAGGACCCTGAGGTCAGTGGAAAATGCTCTGGGCCCGAAAGGGAGGGCCCTGGAATCACAGAGAAGGGCCTCAGTACCAATGGAAAGGGCCCCAGGACTGATGGAAAGAACCCATGTTCAGGGGCCCCCTTCATGGTTTCTTGCACCAGGGACTTGAAGTTTCTAGTTGCGCCTCTGCTTCAAACATTATTTATGGCAGTTTAGATTGTAGAAGAACTTGGTAATCTTCAAAAAAGTTAAAGTGGTTGTAAAGCTTTGTGTGTTTTCACCTTAATAGATCCTATGCATTAAGGTGAAAAAACAACTTGTAATCACCGCCCCCCCCCAACCCCCCCGTTTTACTTACCTGAGCCCTGAATCTCTGTGGGCGCGGTCCCGCGTTGCTTTTCCCCAGCTCCTGATGGCTCTTCATTGGATTATTGATAGCAGCGCAGCAATTGGCTCCCGCTGCTATCAATGACATCCAATGACGCGGCCGCCGGGGGGCGGGCAGAGTCATACAATTGGCGCTATGGATGCCGATTTTATGGCACGGGAGCATGCCTGCAAGCTAACCCCCTCGGGAGAAAGCTTCCCAGAGGGGGAAAACTCTTGCAGGAAGAAGCTGCGAGAGCCGCCGTGGGACCCCAAAAGAGGACATTTGGGGCCACTCTGTGCAAAATGAACTGCACAGTGGAGGTAAGTATGATATGTTTGTTTTTTAATTATCTGCGAACCTTTACAACCCCTTTAAAAAGAACTGAGACTATCACATTCTAGATTGCTAGCTCAGCCATGGTATCTGCCAAAGAGCGTGGAAGTATGCAAGATAAGTACCTAAAGTTGCACCTAAAGTTGACCTGTATTTTGCAATACTGGAACTGTAAAAATTTTCAGAAAAGCTCCACCAAAAAGCTGTCCATGACCTTCATTAATATAGGAGTTCTTTTTTTAATCCACATTTGGATCAGTACCCTCCCCCTCCTCCCAGTCTGCACTACAACATGTAACCAGGAAGGCCGATCCTGGCCCCCGCAGAGAGTTCAGCTCCACATCTGCGCCCTTGCATTCTCGGGGCGATGAAAAAGATGGCATATATTTGTCATAAAATAAAGTAAAAATAATCTCCAGACTGGAACATAAATAGAATGAAAAGCAGAAGAACAACAACGTGGAACATTTTTTTGGCAGGTAACACAGCCAAAAAATATGATATTTTCTTTAAAGAAGGGAGGGGGGAAGGGGGGCGGCCGGGGTCCTCTGTACCCCACACAAAGTTCACACTTGCTCCGCCACATAAGCTATGGGGATAATGATTAATTCCCGTCAGTTTGTTCAAATCATTCACTCCGCTCGGAGCCGCACCGCGTTTTGTTTGCATTAACGGTGAGAAACACATACGGGGATTTTATGAAACTGACAGGCCGGCTTTTGCCGTACGGCTTAAAATCATGTTGCGGACAAATTAATGCTGCCTGGCCTTGATATTTTATTTTTGCTACCTAAAATCAGGACAGCTCGAGGTGTAGAGGTGTCACCTAATAAGTCTAAAGCCTTTGAACTGTTCCAAGTTATTAAAGCTGAACTCCGGGATAAGTAAACATTGTCTAAATCCGTTTTTTGGCCATGTTGCCTTCAGAAAATGTTCCAATTGTAGTTTCAGTTTCATGAACGGTCTACAGACCAGTAACTGTGAGCAGGGCCATCTTAATAGCATCATGGGCCCCTGGGCAAAGTAATGCAATGGGGCCCCTACCAGTTTTCCCTAATTTACACACCCACTTTCAAGAAATAAAGTATAAATAGTTGATTGAGTTAAACATATATTCATTAGTACTTTCAATAAAATCGATTTTTACAAAAGGAAAACATTCCACAAATCAAAGACTAGTCAACACAAAGGGCACAGTACAGGGGGGAAGGCAGAAGGGTACAGTACAGGGGGAATGCAGAAGGGCACAGTACAGGGGGGGGGGGTCAGGAGGGCACAACACTGGGATTAAAAGGACACAGTACAGTGGGGGTCAAGAGGGCACAACACCTGGTTTAGGAGGACACAGTACATGGGGGAATGCAGAAGGACACAGTATGGAGGGGGGGGGGGTCAGGAGGGAACAACACTGAGGTTCTGGGGCACTTCCCAGTACACGACCATATCGGGACAGTTTAGTAAAACAACATGACTGTCCCAGCAAATCCGGGACAGTTGGCAAGTATGATGTAATGCAAGATTATGGTGGCCCCCCCACATGTACCTGGGGCCCCTGGGCAGTGCCCTTGCATTAAGATGGCCCTGACTGCCAGCGTAATTAGATTTTGCTGGTTAGCAAAATTGAGAGGGACTGGACCTCTTAACAACAGAAATCCAGAAATCAAGCAGATCTTTCATTTCCCAACCTCCATTGGAAAAAGGACACATGTCACCTGGATGGTTGATCTGGGCAAATCAATTCCTCCACCAAAAGTACACTCTTCCACCAAAATCTCAATATCCTGCCAATAACCAGAAACCAACCAGATCCTTCATCCCCCCCCCCCCATTAGAAAAAGAACAGCTGTTATCTGGATAGTCGATCTGGTCAAAGCAATTTACTTCACCAAAGGTACAAGTGCCTAATCGTAACCAAGAGACACCTCAAGGTAAATTATTGGAATTTAAAAACATAAGGAATCTCAGAAGACACGTTGATACATTAGGAGGGCCCCATCGATAACACAACAGGTTAGGAGTACTTTCAATGAAACATTTCGAAACAGGGGCTACATGAATTTGAAAAGCATTGCTCTTCTTGGTTCTCTCTACCTGTAGGGTTGTTCCCCTGTGTGGGTCCTGAGATGTCTCGTCAGATTCGCTGATCGTGGAAAGATTTTACCGCAGTACCTAAAGACAATCACAAATCAGAGTTAAAGAAGAACACGAGCAGAAGCAGTTATAATGGCCATTGCCCATTTCCCAATCCCCAGTTCTGCCATTGTAATTTTTTGCTCTATAACCTGAAGAGTGTGACACCATGTTCTAAGCATGATACTATATCATTATGTGGCCACCCCCCCCAGACTCCTGACACGTGTCGGAACTACAGACTCGTGTGGGTCTATTATTCAACCGCCAACCCAACCCAACCCAAACGTTCCTTCAATTCAAACCAAATCCCCAATTCCTTAAAAGATGCCTGCACTGAAAATACAGGTGGAGACCCGCAAAATACCTGTACCCTGGTATCGGATTTCTAGATCTACAGACAGAACACTATATTTGTCCTTTAACCACTTCAGCCCCGGACCATTTGGCTGGCCAAAGACCAGAGCGCTTTTTGCGATTCGGCACTGCGTCGCTATAACTGACAATTGCGCGGTCGTGCGACGTGGCTCCCAAACAAAATTGACGTCCTTTTTTTGTGCTATAAACAAAAATAGAGCGACAATTTTGAAAAAGAAGCAATATTTAAATTTTTTTGCTCTAATAAATATCCCCCAAAAATATATAAAAAACGTTTTTTTTTCTCCTCAGTTCAGGCCGATACGTATTCTTCCACATATTTTTGGTAAAAAAAAAATCTCAATAAGCGTTAAACGATTGGTTTGCGCAAAGGTTATAGCGTCTACAAAATAGGGGATCGTTTTATGGCATTTTTATTAATATTTGTTTTTACTAGTAATGGCGGCGATCAGTGATTTTTATCATGACTGCGACATTATGGCGGACACATCGGACACTTTTGATGCCATTTTGGGACCATTGTCATTGATACAGCAATCGGTGCTATAAAAATGCACTGATTACTGTAAAAATGACACTGGCAGTGAAGGGGTTAACCAATGGGCGTTGAAGGGGTTAAGTGTGTCCTAGAGAGTGATTCTAACTGTAGGACAACACTGATCACCGCTCCCGATTACAGGGAGCTGTGATCAGTGTCCTGTCACTAGGAAGAACGGGGAAATGCCTTTTTTACATCAGCATTTCTCCGTTCTTTCTCTCCATGAGACGATCGCGGTTATCCCCGCGGACATTGGGTCCACGGGACCCGCGGTCGGACTCAGCGGAGCTTGCGGCCCACAATGCTGCCTCTTAAGCCGCGTACACACGATCAGTCCATCCGATGACAACGGTTAACCGATGAAGCTGACTGATGGTCCGTCGCGGCCACACACCATCGGTTAAATAACCGATCGTGTCAGAACGCGGTGACGTAAAACACAACGACGTGCTGAAAAAAATGAAGTTCAATGCTTCCAAGCATGTGTCGACTTGATTCTGAACCGATGGTCGTGCCTACTAACGATCGGTTTTGACCTATCGGTTAGGAATCCATCGGTTAAATTTAAAGTAAGTTGGCTTTTTTTTTTTTAACCGATGGTTAAATAACCTATGGGGCCCACACACGATTGGTTTTGACCGATGAAAACGGTCCACCGTTGTCCTCTGTTTAACCTATCGTGTGTACGAGGCCTTAAAGGAGACATACCTGTACGCCCACCTGCCCAGCTGTGCCATTGTTTCAACGTAAATCGGCGTGCCCTGGTCGGCAAGTGGTCAAGGGATAAGTCAATAACAGTCATTGGTTCTGCCCAGGGGCCACCCAAAAAGTTTTGAAATTACCTGCAGGTATAGCGTTCTTTTCCTTTCCGTAAGATCGAATCTGACAGTGTTGGGGGCGGGGAACGAAAGTTGAATGGATGGTGAGGGAGGTTCTGTAGGGAGCTTCCGGTGTCGGCCTTCATGTTGGCAAAACTTTCCAGCTTTTCCGTCATGGTCTCGATGGCCGACATCTAGATGAAGTCAAGCAAAATCCATAAGTGATTAAAGCCTTGAAGCCTCCATTTGTCTACTGGAGACAGCTGTGTTATGTATTGCGGGATGGTTATTACTTTGGGTATTTATAGAGTCATCACTACAATCAACTAACCAAATGCTAAGTTAGGAGCCAGCTATATCTCTACAAATTATGTAAATGTAAATCATGTGTAAAGCACAATCAAATTATTAAACTACAAAAATTCTCAATGGAACCTGAAACACTAAAGGCAAACAGTCCCACAAAATTCCGGAGGACCCGTCTCTGTGATAGAAAAAACAAAAGGTGGTAGGACATCCTACTGCAGGAGCTTACGTTCTGCCTCAAGCTAGGACATAGAGGCCCCAGACTTCGGGCGTACGTACGTTTCGTGAATCGGCGCATCTTGCTCATTTACATATTCGACGCGTAAATCAGCGGAAGCGCCCCCTAGCGGCCAGCGGAAATATGCACCCAAGATATGACGGCGTCGTATCTTCGCAAAAATTTAGGCGTATCTGATTTTAAGAATCAGCGCATAGATACGACGGCGCACATTTGGATTTACGACGGCGTATCAGTAGATACCTCGGCGTAAGTCTTTCTGAATCTGGCCCCTGATATATATATAATGATAATAGTAATAATAATATTGATGATATCAATAAAAATATCTAATAGTAGCAACAATAATATGGATAATAATAATACATGTTGGTGATGATGATAATAATAATACAAAGAAAAATACATAGATAGTGTGCATAATCAATAAAGAAAATATATATGACTCACAGTGTATATATATATATATATATATATATATGATTCTTTATTGATTATGCACAATATCTTTGTATATATATATATATATATATATATATATATATTGTATATCGAATGATAATAGTAATAATAATATTGAAGATGATGATATCAATAAAAATAATAATAATAGCAATAATAATATGAATAATAATATTAATAATACATATTGGTGATGATGGTGATAATAATAATAATACCGATGATAATAATAATACCGATGATGATAATAATAATAATAATAATAATACAAATTAATATTAACATTAATTATGTAAAATGATATGTAAACAAGTGATCCACCAAATGAAAAACACTCATTCAATACATAAAATCATCAACCTTATAACTTAAATTCAATAACGGATGATAATAGTAATAATGATATTGAAGATGATGATATCAATACAAAAAATTAAAAAAAATGTGCATACTAATATTAATAATTCATATTGATGATGATGGTGATAATAATAATTATAATAATACAGATGATGATGATAATAATAATAATAATACAAATTAATAATAACATTAATTATGTAAAATAATATGTAAACAAGTGATCCACCAAATGAAAAAAAAAAAAACACTCATTCACCACTGCGCCAAAGAATGAAAAAAAAAATATTTGTGTAAAAATCTGTGAAATAAAGTCGCTACTTTCATTACATAAAATAATCAACCTTATCACTTAAATTCAATACTAAGAGGGAACAGCAGCGCTAAAGTATAAGTGGCATAAATATTGACATTATTGCTTAATTTACAAACATGGTACATCAAATATATCCAATATCACTTTTTATTTTATTTTATTTTTTATATATTTGATGTACGATTTTTGTAAATGAAGCAAATAATGTCATTATTTACATCTCTTATACTTTAGCGCTGCTGTTCCCTCTTAGTATTGAATTTAAGTGAGAAGGTTGAACATTGATTATGTGCAATTCATTTATTTTTCACTGTATTATTATTTTGGTTGATTGTTGATTATGCATGTTTATTTATTTACACTGTATAATTATTTGCACCATATAAACAATTTTTTTTTTTTTATTTAATATATTTTTTTAACAATTTAAAAACATTAGCTGCCAATAAGTTGCACTTTTTGAAAAATATATATATATTTTTTTAAGGCTATTGGCTGGAATTGTACTTAAAAAAAAATTGCATTGGTCTAATTTGTATTGCTATTGGTGGGCTTGGAATAGGCAGGACCTATAGCTGGCCATGGATTACACCCGGGACGGTACGAGACCCATTCCATTTTATTTTATTTTTTGCGAAACTGCATCACCGCGAGGTGAAACTGAAAAAAATGTCAGTTTGAACAGCGGCCAAGGAAGAAGCCGAGGAGCCAGCGAGCGAGCGGAAAGCCAAAGGAAACCATACATCAAATAGTAGATGCTCTATTGTACAGCCAGCTCTGACCTTTTGCACGTTTACAATGCATTAAACCGGGCTCAGGGGACGAACGCGGCCCAGACATTGTTTTTTTTTAAAGATATCATTATTAAAAAGCTGTTGTAATTACCAAATATAAATTGTGGCGACCTGGCAGCAGGTCCTGGACTCAAATATAGTAATTAGAAATAAAAGAGAATTAAGTCGGGGGATTTATGCCCTACACAGAACCCCAAAGGGGTGGAAGATGTAAAAATAAAATATGGGGCACCTGCCTTTATAATCAATCACCAGCAGGGGGGTGACAAACATGTATTTTGCAGATATGCTGCCCTCTAAGACTGAACATGCAAAGCAATGTTTGGACCATCCAGGTCCTGTGGTGACAACTCTTATATAGCACAGGGAAAGAAGAGGCAGGAGTAAAATGTAATTCATATATACAAACATAGAAATATAGAAAAGTGATGGCAGAATAATAAAAAAAAAAAGTTTTCTATCATTTTTTTTTTATTTTGTATTTTCTATATAGATATATATTAAAATGTTGTTTTATTATATAGATCTATACATATATATATATATACATATATCTATATAGATATTATATACAGGATACAGCCAATGTATTTCGGGGATGTGATGTTGGACCTCTGATGTGATGGGGAACCTCTGAAGTGACAGGCGACCCCTGATGCAAAGGAGGGCTGTGATGTGATGGGGAAACCTGTGGATGTGGGACCTCTGATATGATGTAGGACCTCTGATGTGATGGGGGACCTCTGATGTGATGTTGGACCTTTGATGTGATGGGGAACCTCTGATGTGATAGGGGGACCTCTGATGTGATGGGGAACCTCTGATGTGACAGGGGACCTCTGATTTGATGTGGGACCCCTGATATCATGAAAGAACCTCTGATGTGATGGATGACCTCTGATGTAATGAATGATATCTGATGTGATGGGGAACCTCGATGTGATGGGGAACCTCTGATGTGATGGGGGACCTCTGATATGATGTGGGACCTCTGATGTGATGGGGGACCTCTGATGTGATGGGAGGACCTCTGATGTGATGGGGGACCTCTGATGTGATGGGGGACCTCTGATGTGATGTGGGACCTCTGATGTGATGTTGGACCTTTGATGTGATGGGGACCTCTGATGTGATGTTGGACCTCTGATGTAATGAAGGATATCTGATGTGATGGGGAACCTCTGATGTGATGGGGGACCATTGATGTGATGGGGACTGTAGATGTGATGGGGGACATCTGATGTAATGAGGAACCTCTGATGTGATGGGGGACCTCTGATGTTGGACCTTTGATGTGATGGAGAACCTCTGATGTGATAGGGGGACCTCTGATGTGATGGGGAACCTCTGATGTGATGGGGAACCTCTGATTTGATGTGGGACCTCTGATGTAATGAATGATATCTGATGTGATGGGGAACCTCTGATGTGATGGGGGACCATAGATGTGATGGGGGCCATAGATGTGATGGGGGACCTCTGATGTAATGAATGATATCTGATGTGATGGGGAACCTCTGATGTGATGGGGGACCATAGATGTGATGGGGACCGTAGATGTGATGGGGGACCTCTGATGTGATGTGGGATCTCTGATGTGATGGGGAACCTCTGATGTGATGTTGGACCTCTGATGTGATGTTGGGCCTCTGATGTAATGGTGGGACCTCTGATTTGATGGGGGACCTCTGATGTCATGGAGGACCTCTGATGTCATGGGGAACCTCTGATGTCATGGGGGTCCATAGATGTGATGTGGGACCTCTGATGTCATGGGGGATCTCTGATGTGATGGGGGACCTCTGATGTGATGTGGGGGCCTCTGATGTGTTGTTTTACCTCTGATGTGATGGGGGACCTCTGATGTGATGTGGGGGCCTCTGATGTGTTGTTTTACCTCTGATGTGATGTTCGACCTCTGATGTCATGGGGAACCTCTGAAGTGATAAGGGACATTTTATGCAAAGGAGGGCTGTGATGTGATGGAGAACCACTGCTGTGATGTTGGACCTCTGATGTAAAGGGTGGCTCTGATGTGATAGCAAACCTCTGTTGTAAAGGGGGGCTTCTCATGTAAAGTTAAAGCAGAACTAATGCAATCAACAGTTCCTGTCCCTTGCCGGCATCTTCTCTGGGGGACCGGTCTTTAGTCATCTTTATTGGTAAGTGCGGGATGACTTCACTCCTGTGCATGCACAGGAGGCCCCCATTCCAGCACACAGGCACAGTAACGGTGCCAGTGGCGCATTCGGAGCTCAGTTTACATCACCGGAGAAGACAGCGAGCAGGCAGGGAGAACCATCTTATTGCAATAAAAAGCCTGTCTGCTCAATATAATTTCATGAAGTTGGTTGCGTGCATCATCCCAGGCTCAGGTTTCCCATTAATAAGTAACATTTACGCTTTTTACACTTTGGATTTCGGGGGTCTCAGGATTTGGCACACTTTTAAGAGTTTAAAAAAGGACAAAAGGTTGAGGAATGCTGATTTGCACAAGTTTCTGCCTTTTAACGTGACTCATTTAAGTAATAAAACAAATACAAAAATGAATAAAAAATTAGGCTTTGTTGCCCATAGCAACCAATCAGGTGCTATATATATATATATATATACTTTTTTAAGTTTCTTTAATCAGGCAGATATGGCTCATCGCCTTAAAGCCTGCCTATAGGTGGCACTAATATGTCTGGATTATGATGGGCTCCCCGAATCTTCCCAGGCTCTGTCTGCTGGTATTAGCCGACGGCTTTGTCATATCTACTCCTTTTACAAGTCGATCTCAGCACTATTCTAAGCCAGACAAACACAGGATGTTTCTGGCGGGTCCGCTGCCATTATCCAGTCTTCTCGGAGGAAAATCACTGGAAGTTATTAACTAGACGTTGGTGGGGAAGCAGAACAATGAGGGGTCTATGTGAAGAAGTTAGGTGGGAAAAAAAGTTCCCAAACTTCTAAGGAAAAGTGAAGAATGCCACTTCTGCGGAGCAGTTATCTCATTAAATAGATGCTCCACTTAAAGGACAACTCCACTTTTAAAGGTCTATTTGCTGCACAAGCCTTTCTGTAATTTAGTGTGAAAAAAAATTCACCTACGTGTTTTTGTTAACAGTATATCATTTTTTTGCCAGTTTTTGTCCTAGTGCAACCCTGGGACTATCATTGACCAAAGGAGATTTATTTATTTATTTTATTAGCAAAGCTGGAGTTCCACTTTAAAGAGAAACACCGCTAAGCATTATTGGTATCTAACTCTGATGTCAACGAAAAGACGCCCAAGGCCACTCAACAGCGAGAAACAAATGGAATAATTCAAAAACGTTGGCACTTTTTTGGACCGGTCATGGCTAAAAAAGTCTGGTCCAAAGAAAAGCAAAGCTCAGCTCCCAAGATGAAACTGAAGCTTTATTTATTCTGCGGTATGCTAGCTGTGCTGTCAGTTATCGGGGTGTATTGGAGGATGGTTCAAGAAATTATTCAGGTTGTGAACTGGACCTGCCCCACAAGGTGAAAGGGAGCAACCATTCCCACCAGGAGCGGCACAGCTCTGTCTTTGTATCAGTTGTATTGGAGGATGGCCACAGACACAAAAAAAATGAATGGGTCAAGCCATGAATTGGGAATTGCATCCCCATTTTGAGGAAAGGAGGTAAAAGTTTTAACTGCATGCGTGACGGCAGGTGGTGCTCATCTGGAGCGGTACTACAGATATAGGGGAAGTCTAGGGAAACCCAGTTTCTCAGTGATCCCCTCAGTTCCTGAAAGCTGCTTTTCGGTTGGCTATGCTGCACCAGGTGACCCTGGTGGCCATCTTGGGTCACAAAGAATCTATTTTAAGTCTCTGCCCCCCCCCCCCAGATTTTGGCACACTTTTGGTAAAGTGTTCAGCTTAGGGGGAGCACACCTCTCTGTTAGGAACAGTACTAGCATTAGGGACAGGCTCCACAGGGCCTTCATCTGGATTTCAGCAAGCTCCCTTTTGGGTTGCAAATGATTAGGCACAGCAGTGTGAAACGCATTTGCTGACCTCTTGGGAGCTATATGTGCATTGTCTGTCTCTGTTTTTCATGTTGTTAATGGAGTTGCAATAAAGGATCTATTTTTCATGCTGGAAGTGCCGCCATCTTGCCGCCTCGTAGATATGGTATGTTGGTGAAATGGTTGTACATTGTTCAGACATTACAAAGAAAAAGTCACTATATGTTTCCAGACAGCCAAGAGTGCTGAACATACGACCAAAAAGTCTAAGCACTGAGTGGCAAATTCAAATTTTAGATTTTTCCCTTCAATAACACAAGGCCAAATGTCCATGGTTTTGTTCATGTTTAATGATCAGTTGGTCTATAGTCAAGGCACACATTGTAACCAAATTTCAGATCTGTTTACCTGAGGGTGAAAGAGGAGAGGGGATGGCCGTAAGTACTTGTCCTTTATCGTCCCCACAGGGTCTGTCACTTTCCGCTTTTCCACCCTGCTGGACAACAACACAGAGGGTTACGTACCTCAAGGAATGTGAGAACATCATGAAAATATCAACAACGGCTTGACATGAATCTGGAAATAAAACTGTAACACAAATGCAACACCTGATGTGTACAAACATACCTGTAGTTAAGGATCCACAAGCAAGAATGTACCATGCATGAAATCTTCAACTCCAAACTGGAGATCAGTCCCCCCCAATCCCAGCAGTATCCCACAATGCAATGTCCAAACATGTGGTTTATATATTTTATAGGAAGTGGGCTCTACCCTACCAGTGTAATATTTAGCACTATTTTAATCTCTAAAATAGTTATGAAATTATAGTGTATCTAAAGCCAAATCTTTTTTTGTGTCTTGGATATACATTAACTGAGAGGATGTATCTTCAGAGTGAGAGGAACTTCCCTTCCCATTAGACAGTTGTCACCAGGAATGGTGTCCCTGCTGGAAGATTTTCTCTTTATCCCTGTTTCAGTGACAGCCATCAAGTTTTGGATTAACCATTACTCTCTGTCTATATGGTCACCAGGACAAACTAAAATGGCGGATCTCTCCAGCAATTAAAACCTGGCAGAACCTCCAAAGACATGCTGGTAGGTTAATCAGATTCTGTCTAAATTGGCCTTAGTACTGTATGTGTATGTAAGCGCGTCGGGATCCTACGGGGTAAATGACCACGCTATATCAAGATGCAACTCAACTCTCAACTCAACTTTAAACACCCTATTCAAAACTTAAAAGAAAAAAAAAAAAGTTTTGGCCTTAAATATTTGTTTATACCCTTCTCCGATTTGAGTAACTACTTGGTCCAATAATGATTTGGCCCAGTACCACAATTATTTGGACAGTCCTCCTGACTTGAAATCAACTCACCAAAACACAGTTTAGTCCATAATTCCTTGGAAATTAGTGTTACTAATATACCATCAATCTAGGTCAGTGTTTCTCAACTCCAGTCCTCAAGGCCCCTCCAACAGGTCAGTTGGTAATTACTAAGGCAGTGAAACTGATCAAATCACCTGTGCAAAATAATGGAAGGCCTGAAAATATGACCTGTTGGGGAGCCTTGAGGTCTAGAGATGAGAAACACTGATCTAGGTAATGAGGTATAACCCGAAATTGCCAACATTCCTCAAAGTACTACTAACAATATAGAAGGTCTTCCCATGGTGGGACCTTTAAGAGCAATCTACTACAACTGCGTTAAAGGACATATAAGTCCATCTTTATTTGAACAAAAATTAAAAATACTTCTAAAACCCAATCACAATCCAATACTCAAACAAGAATGTACAATGCATGTAATCTTCAACATTCCGAAATGGAGATCCCTCAACACCACCAGTATCCCACATTCCAATGCAGAAGCCCAAACATATGGCTTATATATTTTTATGGGAAGTCGGCTCTTTATTCATACAAAACAATTAAATATTTCTAAAGCCTAAGAGTGGCTCAATCACAATCCAAAAGCTGTGGTTTGGTTTTAGAAATATTTTATTGTTTTGTACAACTAAAGATGGACTTATATGTCTATTAACACAGTTGTAGTAGATTGCCTTTAAAGTCCCACAATGGGGAGTTCTTCTATATTGTTGCTAATATATACAGTAACATCAGGTGTAAAATACAGTATCTTAGAGGCTATACAGCCCAATATAAAGCTATTGACTGCTTATTGATTGATTTAAACCTCTAATTTATAATTTAAAAGGGGTTTAAAAAAAATATCAAACCCAACAGATTTGAGAGAGGAGACACATCTTACCGATACTGAAAAAAAAAAAATATAAAAGAAAGTAGCACCACACCAGAAGATCAAATTTGTCCAAATAAATTTATTGTTAATGTACTGAAAAAAAAAATCAATGAGTTTCAGGGGGTCGAAGATACTGTCGCTTCATCAGGGCTTCAGTTAAAATTAGAACCTTAAGTGGACTCAAAATGGGTCTTTCCTATGTGAATCTGTAAATTGTAGATAATTGCTGGATCAGAAGAATTACTGGCCAGCAGTATCTGCACAAGCAATCAAGCAAATCAAGATCTCAACAATGCAATACATTTTCAAATGAATATCATTTTTTTTGCAATTTCAAGGAATCTATAGCCAAACGTGAAGACCCCTTCATAGTGCTACTCAACCTCAATGCTATAAATAGTATGGCAATCAGAGACCTGGAATGTCTTTCTTTTTCTATAATAAGCGCAATGGTCGTATGACCATGCCAAGGCTGGAGAATTACTACTTAAGCAGAGTCATTACCCAAACTTTAGCCCTCCAAGAGCTTCTATCCAGTGAACTTGCACTGGACCCCCTTCCCAGTCCCACGCCCCCGGGGCTTTATCTCCTCTTTGACCATAGTGACAGGACGGGCTACACTGGTTCTGATTGGTTGGGGGCACCTATCTCACCTCTGCCCCCCACCACCACCACCAGAGTTAGCCGATTCATTAATTCATAGATGCTTACTTTGTTATTGACTGCCTGGTTGTTCCTCCTCTCACCCGGCAGCTCTCTATGGTCCTCTCTCCTGCCAGCCGGCCTCTATGTGACATCACGTCATGCCTCAGAAGCGCCTGTCGGGTGGAGATTACTCTGCGGCTCCTCCTAACAGGGAAGAGAAGACCGGGTCCTTCGCTTGTACCGGGGTGCAGGAGCGCACTCGGCACATCTTTGCAAGCAGGCGCAGCTCTGCAGTGTTGTAGGGGTTGTTGGCGGTAGTCGCAGTCACTTGTTACCCAGAAAGTTTAATAGCACACTGCCAGCACTGCGCCCCCTTCCTACAATATATTGCTCCGCTCCTTCCGCCCACCCCTTGTACCGGCCCTGCTGGCAGGATCACTAAGTTTGCATGCAACAGGTTCACAGAAAATGCCATAATAAAATGGTCTATAGTGACTCATGATGCCAGACAGCCTGAAAAAATAGATTTTGGGTTTACATCCACTTTAATCAAGAGCCTCTCACATTCACCTTAAAAACCACTGGGTTTCATTAGTAAATGGATGCAGATCCAATCATTCTTTTCTTGCTGGAAATTTCCCTTAAAATAGGTTATATTTTACCAAGTAAAAAAAATGGATACTCTTCAGGATGATTAATGCAGGGCCTCATCATTTCGAAAGCAGGCTGACTGGTGTGATGAATGGAAGGTCAGCCTAATTGATACATGATCTATGTCATTCGGATGAGGACATTTCCTGTAATTTTATGAGTTAGCATCCTGTGTCTTCTCTCTGGAGCCTCGGCTTGTCCAAGACAGAGAAATAACTAGGACTTCCCTCGATACAAAGCTCAGTTTTCCCTTCAGCACAACACCAGGCTATATATAGCAGGTAGAGACAGAAAAACAATAATGGTCACCGGTGGAGTTAAGCCAAAAATGCACGCCTGAGATTGCCCAGTGGTTTGCAGCATTTGTATGGCATTTAACAGTGTCCATGTACACCTGAAATACTATATGGCCAAAACTGTGGAAAACTCTCCAAATGATTACGTTTGGTTGCTTCCAGTAAAGAGTGCAGGTAATGCTACAGCAATCAAAAACATTATAGACCAGTGGTCTCCAAACTGTGGCCCGGCAAAACGATTGGGGCCTTTGCTTTCCCTTATCCTGCCCTTGAGACGCTATTCCTCCCACCGATACAAGACACTATCCTGCCAACTGACATCAACAATGGGACACCATTTCCCCTCAATGATAACAACAATGGGCCACAATTACTTCCCCTAATAAAAAATGTGGCGATGTTTACTCCCAATGATGGCAGGAAAATTTCCTCTCCCCTTGGCCACAGTCCGACCCCCTTAAAGTCTGAAGGACCGTAAACTGGTCCTTCGGTTAGAAAGTTTGGAGACCCCAGTTATAGACAACTGTGGGCTACCAACATTGTGACCACAGTTTGGGGAGAGCCCCCTTTCTGCTCCAACATCAGTAGACCCCAGTGCAGAAAACTAGATCCATAAAGACTTGGCTTGACCAGTCCAGTGTGGACAAAATTGAGTGGCTGCCCAAAGCCAGAAATCTAGCTCCATAAAGACATGGCTTGACTAGTCCAGTGTGGACAAAATCGACTGGCTGCCCAAAGCCAGAAAACTAGCTCCATAAAGACATGACCAGTTCAGTGTGGACTAAATCGAGAGGTCTGCCCAAAGCCCCAACCTCAACCCTACCGAACACCTTTTGGATGAACTAAAATGCCTACAGCGGGCGAGGTCTTCTCATCTCACATCAGTACCTGACCTCACAAATGCATCTTTGGATAATTGGGCACAAATTCCCCCAGACACACCCTAAAATCTTGTAGTAGAAAGCCTTCCCAGAAGAGTGGAGACTTCTATAGCAATAGTGGGTGTGTGCGTATGTATAGAAGAGAACATCTCCATTTTGATGATCATGGCATTGGAATGGGACAACAATTCAGCAAGCTAACATAAATTAAATTGTTTGGTGTTCACCAAGTTTTAGCCTATATAGAGCTTGTCTAGGGTTGGATCTGTTGGGGCAAATCTTTCAAATGCTTTTCATATTTTTCCAGCAGCACTCTCTGTTATGCCGCGTACACACGATCGGAAATTCGGACAAGGTAACAGTGGATTTTTTCTGATGGAATGTTGACTCAAATCTCGTCTAGAACGCGGTGGAAAATTTGAGAACCGGCGCTTAAATTTTAGTTGTCGGAAATTCCAACAGCAAATTTCCGATGGAGCCTACACACGGTCGGAATTTCCAACAACAAGCTCCCATCAAACTTTTGTTGTCGGAAATTCCGATCGTGTATACGCGGCATTATAGGTTGTCTACAAATATACATCAATTGTTCTCACAGTTATTTCATAATAAAGGATATTGATGATCATAGAGAGATAAAACATTCAAGCATATCACTTCTAAACAATGATCACTGCCATCCATGTAATGCACATATTCCCATATTCAAACCCTCAACACAGTCTCAAAGCTAATTCTTTTCAGTGTTAATACTAAAAATACAAAAACATAAGCTATATGTAATTTGTTGCTACAATAGACGATTTTCCTTATGCCCCGTACACACAATTGGATCACCAAGGTTTTTCCGACAGAATTCCACTCAAGCTTGTCTTGCATACACACAGTCACACTCTGACACGAGTTCTCTGAACTTTCGACCGTCAAGAACGCGGTGACGTACAACACTACGACGAGCCGAGAAAATTAAGTTCAATGCTTCCGAGAACGCATCAAATTGTTTCTGAGCATGCGTCGGAAATTTGCACGTCGGAATTGCTTCAGACGATCGGAATTTTTTTCTGTCTGAAAAATTGAGAACCAGCTCTAAATCTTTTGTTGGCGGAAATTCCGATAGGAAAAGTCCGATGGAGCCTACACACGGTCAGAGTTTCCGACCAAAAGCTCAACTTGGACTTTCCTTGTCGGAATTTCCGACCGCGTGTAGGAGGGCATTACAGTTGCATTGAAACGTCATAGCTGACATACCTTACAGTTGCATTGAAACAAGCAAATTTGATAATCCGTATTTAAAGAAGCTAATGGCACATGAATAAAGGGTTGTAGCAGAACTGCATCTAGACTCCCCAAATTTTTTTAGGACGCTACTGTTTCTTGATTAGGTCAAGGTATGTTATTACCTGTAAATAGGGTCCATGAAGAATGGAGAAGGTTTTGCGTAGTGAAGATGTGGCTGTTGCGGAAGAGGAGGCGGAGGAATTTTTGAAAGCATGTCATTGGACACCACTTTCCTTTCACTGTAGATATGGTTTTTCCTAGATTCCCTAGCCCCATTCTGACTACTGGCTCTACTTCTGCTACCAATACTGAGGTCCAAGGGTTGCTCCTCTCCCGAAGCCTGGGGCGCAGAAACTTTAGGCGGCATTAAGGCTGACTTAATCTCTTTTGGTTTGGTGGTGAGATCAAATGGTGACTCGGAGCTCGTGCTGACAACTTTCTGAAGGTCCCTAGGAGACTTTGGTTCGGCCTTCATAACCAAGTTGTGATTTAATGTCCGTTCTGAGAAGGTTGGATATAAAGAATGGGGAAAATTGGGTAGAAACTGAAAGGGAAACATGGAATGATAGGGGAGTGAACCCATTTTCTTTTCTTGCATGCCCATAAATCCAGGTCCAAAGTATTTTTCCGCTATAGAAGCAATAGCTTTGATAGAGTCATTGGCTGCCCCCATTGATGGGAGCAGTTGCTCTTCTGGTGGAGGAAAAAAGGAATGTTGAGAATAGAAAAATGACCTTTCAGCAACATTATTAGAACTACTGGAAACAGAACTACTGACAATGTCTTGCTTGCTTTCTACGGATTTGTTTTTGTCCTTGTTTTTGTCTCTTTCACTGTCAACATCACTATCTAAATCAGAACCAGTACCAGTGGTGGTATCTAAATCTGTCCCCGAGGTGGTGTTGACATCTTCAAAGTCACTTCCATCTGACAAGTCACTGCTCCTGGATTTATGTTTTTCCATGTATGTTTCCATACTGTTCCCAAACTTTTCCTCCAACGAAAGCTGCTGGTTGCTATTGCTGCTGTTTAGAGAGGCCATAAGAGCAAGCTGAGGATTTCCCATTGGGCTAGGAAGCTTGGCTTCCCGAGCATGGTTCAAAGGGCTTTTGAGTAGTGGAGAAGGAGGTAATAAAGGTGGCCGGGGGTAAAGGGATGGAGGAAAAATTCCTGGGAATCCAGGGGCCAATGCTGGAAAAGGAGGAGGAGCATGTGAAAACGGCAAACCACCCGGATGTGCCCTAGAAGGAAAGTAGTCATTGAAAGCGAGGCTAGAATGATTCATGTTCGGAGAAGATTTGGACTTGTCCATCAAAGAACTTGTCAGGGGCAGACCAGGGGCAAATAATCCACTGGGGTTGTAATGGTTTTTGCCTTCACAAAAGCGTCGGTGCTTGTTCAGGGAGGAGGTAGTGCTAAACATCTGTCCACAGTCCTTGCATTTAATCTGCGTACGGCAGTCAGCATGCATTCGTTTATGGCGACACAGGTTGGAGAACTGTGTGTACGATTTGTGGCAGACCTCACCTGGAACACCAACAGAAACCAAGACAAAAAAATGATCAAATAAACATAAATTTGTTGAAAAGGGTCATATAGATGTTTACATTGGTCCTTCAAAGAGGCCAGTTACTTTCACAGACAGGCATAGAGAATTCAATTGTATTTACAGACTTTAAAAAAAACAAAAAACATATTGGATAAAGTATGGACGGTTTAGAACCTTGTTTTCTGTATTATGTAGACTGCTTTATGTGTCCTGGTCAGGGCCGGTGCTACTACTAGGCAAACTAGGCACCATTGTTGGTGTCAGAGGCACATCAGCGGCAGAGAACGGTGTCCCGCCTCCCGATTGAATGGAAGCAAGCCAACATTCATTGATGGGCGCTGGTGAGGCTGCATTGATGGGCGCTGGTGAGGCTGCATTGATGGGCATTGGTGAGGCTGCCTTTATTGGGCACTGGTGAGGGTGCATTTGATGGGTGCTGGTGAGGATGCATTGATGGGTGCTGGTGAGGGTGCATTTAATGGGCGCTGGTGGGGCTGCATTTGATGGGTGCTGGTGAGGGTGCATTTAATGGGTGCTGGTGGGGCTGCATTTGATGGGCTCTGGTGATGCTGCATTGGTGGGCACGGGTGAGACTGCATTTGATGGGCGCTGGTGAGGCTGAATTTATTGGGCACTGGTAAGGCTGCATTGATGGGCATTGGTGAGGCTGCATTTGATGGGCTCTGGTGAGGCTGCATTGGTGGGAACTGGTGGATCTGCATTTGATGGGCGCAGGTGAGGCTGAATTTGATGGGCGCTGGTAAAGCTGCATTGATGTGTATTCCTTTGATTTCTGTTGAAGTTTTGTACTATGGTTTTGATTTTTTTCTTTTGTATAACATTGGTTGCTGGATTATTTTTCAATAAAAGATCAATAGTGCCCCTTCATTGGTGTCAGTGGGAGGAATAGTGCCCCTTTATTGGTATCAGTGGGAGGAATAGTGCCCCTTCATTGGTATCAGTGGAAGGAATAGCACCCCTTTATTGGTATCAGTGGGAGAAATAGCACCCCTTTATTGATATCAGTGGGAGGAATAGTTCCCCATCATTGGTATCAGTGGGAGGAATAGTGTCCCTTCATTGGTATCAGTAGGAGGAATAGTGGCCCATCTTTGGTGTCAGTGGAAGGAATAGTGTCCCGTCATTGGTGTCAGTGGGAGGAATAGTGCCCCATCATTGGTGTCAGTGTGAGGAATAGTGCCCCTTCATTGGTTTCAGTGGGAGGAATTGTGCCCCATCTGTGGTATCAGTGGAAGGAATAGCACCCCTTTATTGGTATCAGTGGGAGGAATAGTGCCCCTTCATTGGTTTCAGTGGGAGGAATTGTGCACCGACTTTGGTGTCACTGGAAGGAATAGTGCCTCATTGTTGGTATGAGTGGGAGGAATAGTGCACCTTCATTGGTTTCAGTGGGAGGAATAGTGCCCCATCTTTGGTATGAATGGGAGGAATTATACCCCACTGAGGGTATCAGTGTAATGAATGGTGCCTCATCATTGGTGTCAGTGGGAGGAATGTTGCTTTTTTTCAGTGTCCAAGGGCCAGATAAAGACAAGCATCTGGCCCATGGGCAGCAGTTTTGGAGACCACTGGCCTAGACGTTCAAGCTTAGGCTGTTTTTTTTTGGGGGGGGGAGGTATAATTTATCTGTACCAATTATATCAAGGATGTTAGGACTGTCTGGTTTAAATGAATTTGCTTCTGCTTTAAATAAAAATATATTTAATGGTCAGACCCTGAAAAAATGGCGACTTTTTTTTGTCACCTTGTGTGTGAGATCCATCTCCAGTTGAAATAAAAAGGTTTGACTTTTAAGCTTTTTTTACAATACACATATCATGTGGAATAAAAAAAATAAAAAAAAATAAAAAATAAAAAAAAAATAAGATATTAATATATAAAACATTTTTTTATTTTTTTTTACAAAACTGGTATTCATTGTAAACTGACGAGTAAATTATTCATCTCAATCGGAAACATTGCCTTTCGTTGCACAAGTAATTAAAAACCCTTAAGAAAGCCATTAGTAAAATTATATATATTTTTTTTATTCAGGTTTTCTTTCTCTTGTGGCCTCCACACTTGTTTAAACTGTGCTAAAATATATAACCTAACTCCTTGACATGCAGACATCCCAAATGTGTGAAGTTGGACATTACATTGAAGACCCATGCTGGGTAATTTATTAGCTAAGACACCGCACTGTGTCTAAAACGCATGAAGAGCCTTGGTCCACTGCCCGGGATCTGCAGTTAGAAATGGTGGATTAACGCGCTATGAAGTTCTAAGCTGCCAATGTACCGTGTCCCAAAGATGACTTTGCTTGTAGAAAAAAAAAAATGATGACTACATTATTCTCTGTTTGTTTTTACAGGGAAGGAAATGTCATAGGGTTCTCAGTGGGTTAGTAGGGAACACTGGGGCGAAAAAGGAAGCCGTTAAATGGGCTTCATTGCTCACACCTGGCTCACTTGCAATTTCTGGTGCTAGCTGACCGGTCAGCTGTGGTAGAGTTAAAAGAAGATACCTGGCCAAGTGAAAAAAAAAATAATAAAAATGAAGAGTGGGATCTAATATAGGAGACATGTTGGGAAATAATCAGACACGTGTGATCAAGGACAGAAGAGTAGTTGGCTTTAGTCCTAACAGTTCTAGTGCTAGCCTAATTCTAAAACGTATAATGTCATTTCACGGATGTGATAAGGTATTTTCTTTGAGGTCAACCATAGCTTATCACGTCCCTGAAATTACAGTATACATTTTAGAATGGGGGTGCTTTGAAGTTGTGCAGAATTTTAAAGGGTGCCTTGACTGAAAAAAGGGTTGAGAAACACGGGTCTAAGTTACCCCAACAGCAAGATCTCCCTACCGTAATTCCTGACTCTGTTGTTATCTACTGGGAAGTATTGCGTGCTCTTCCTATTACATTGTTCATAGTATATAATAAATAAACAATCCAGTAGGGCAGGGGTGGCCAACCAGTGGCCCACGAAGCCCTCTGATGTGGCCCTCGACCTCCTGCTCTGGAATGGTGGTTTGGCAAGCCCAGATCGCAGGTTGCCAATCCGCCATACCACAGCATCAGTGTGTTGTATATGAAGCTGGTGGTAGAGGAAGAAAGCGGCTACAGAGTAGAGCCCCATAAGCCGATGCTTCCTCTACAGCGCCGGCTTTTGCACAGCCGGAGTCTATGTGAAATTTCCGCTAACCCGCAGGATAGACACAGGTACACTACGCTGCACCCCCCGGTGTGGGTAAACCACAGAACATCAGTGTGAAAGCAGTCTTAGGCCCTTATCACACGATCAGTCCGACCAAATGGGACCCTTAATTCACTTCTATAGAGCGACAGATGTCTATTTACGCCCGCCTACCTCCAATCTGAAAAACAGAAGGGAGTTCGTCCCCTTTCATAGAGTAGCCGTGACCTGTCATCTACCCACTCTGCTGATTGTGGTCCCTGAATTGGGACCAAGTTGCTTAAGTGGCCCTCACTCTTCAAAAGGTTGGGCACCCCTGCAGTAGGGAGAGTGGGAGCTTCTATTAATGGGTGTGGTCAATACTGTATCTTAGCCCAGGCTTAGGGCGGCACTTTGCAGGGGGGCAGAAAAAATATATTTTGGGGTTATTTTTGGCCTGATTGAGTCCTAATTCGTTGACTAAGAAACTGGTTTGTGAATTTTACATGACCACCATAAAATGAAACAGTATTTGGGCAGGTCTCCATCCCCAGTGTTCCTCCTGGGATAAGTGGCACAGACACGCCAAGAGCGGTACCTGTGTGGCCAGATCAGAATTGTATGTCCAATAATCCACAAATATAGATTTAGCCCAACCCTATCTGCTGGCTCAATGTGATGTCATTTAGGGGTATTGCTGCATGTGAATATGAGAACTTCCACCACTGGAAGTGCCTTTGTTATCACTTAGCACTGGCATTTGTTCTGACATCAGTTTGAGATGTTTCAGTGATCATTCAGAATCCAACGACAGGTGAACTTGACCTCCTTCTGACCTGCATTTACCAGTGATTTTGCATTCCAATAGACTGGAGGTGAAGCTCTCAGAGGAAAAGGTGGAGTCTAAAGAGGAAGGGGTGTGGTTTGCAGATGACAGGTTGGGTCTTAAACAGGAAGGGGTGTGACCATGGCAGGAAGGGGTGTGTCATATTTAAATTAGGGTGTGCACGGGTTTAGTCAGGCCTAGGGCAGCACAAAACCTAAATACACCATCAGCCCAGAGATCTCACCAATTGAGTCCCCAGGAGGGAGAAGAAACTCTTAAGTGATTTAACTCTTCCGCAAACACCGAACACTAAAATATCCCTTTTGTATGGACAGACTCATGTGTAGGCAACCTTGACCCTCCAGCTGCTGGTAAAAGTACAAATCCCATCATGCCTCTGCCTCTAGGGGTCATGCCTGTGATTGTCAGGGTCTTGACAATGTCTCATGGGACTTGTAGTTTCAAAAAAGCTGGAGGGCCGAGGTTGCTCCCCCGGCTTTGACTAATAGTAGACTGTCCTTTTTTTGGCCACGGCTGGTTACTTCCACCCAATGTAGCAAAGCGAGCAAGGGCCAATCAGAGAATGGCCAGCAAAAAAATAAATAAAAATCCTTTCTAAAATACAGCAAAAGTATTTCCCTGTTCAGCCTGGGACCTGACTGTGGACTTGCTGTGGTTCTCTACTTGGGTGGTTGCACAGGCTTCTCTTGTAATTTGCCTTGTGGTTTTTATGGGTTTTCACAGGAAAAGCAGAGAAAGGATCTAGTTTCGAGCAAGATGACTTACATATGAAAGGTTTGACAGTGCTATGAATGTGCTTGTGCTGCTTGAGACCTGACGAGGTGGCAAAGGTTTTGCCGCAGTCAGGACAGGCGTGTGCCCTGGCTCCGACGTGCTGGGAACGGATATGCCGCTGGAGGTTGCTGGGGTCAGTGAATACCTGAAACAATTAACAAAAACGAAAAATCACAAAGTCACAAATAATTCGGCATGCATAGAAGGTGCCTTTAAACATAATAAATATGCAATGGAAAGATCAGACAAAGTAAACCACTGGCCTCTCAATAAACACAGGCCGGGTCAATCCCTGGTGTTCTGTTAAAACCCTTGGTGACCCCTAATTTTAAAGTGGCAAAAGACTTGACTGCTTGCTAAATGAAGCAGTGGCAAGGGGTAGCCCATGTATTTTGGAATATGCTAACCTTGTTGATTACCAAACAACAAAAGTTGCAGGTGTGGAATCTTATCTAGAATGCTTGGATCTTTAGGTTTAAAGGGTCTCAAAGCAGAACTCTGGGCAAACAGCTAAATAAATTTAGGTTGACTATTTTATCTGCTAAAGGACTTGTAATTTTGCTCAACCAACCGCCTGGAAGATCTGTGATTACTACTTCCAGGTTGGGATTTATAGATCCCTGGATCAAGTCCTACTTGTTGGATGGAGGTTATGGTGGTCCATTGGGGAGCCTGGAGGCGGAGAACTAGGAAACGACATGGCTAAACCATGTAATTAATAGACACGTGCACACTGAAATATTTTGTGTCGGAATTTCGTTTTCGTCCAAAAAATACATTTGTCTCATTACTCCCGAAATTATTTTTTATTAATTTTGTTTTGTTAATAAAAAAATGCATTAGTCTGAAAATCCAAAATAATTAAGGCCGAATCTGTCAATTGAAGGCTTATGGTGTCCATCGAATGTTCTAAGAAGATTCGACGAAGCAGCTAAACTGTACAACTCTGCCCACAAGCTATAGTAGAATTCTAATGTTGTATGTCTAGTAATAATTATATTTATAAACTATTATTACTAGTCAACCAACATTAGAATTCTTCTATAGCCTATGGGCAGAGAACTTGACCATAAAGTTCGCTCGCGTCGATTGTAAGTTTTTAGCTGCTTCGTCCAATCTTCATGTCTCTATAATGTTAAATCTTTTCTCTCTATGTCAAATCTTCATGTCTCTATAATGTTGAATCTTTTCTCTCTATGTCGAATCTTAATGTCTCTATAATGTCGAATCTTTTCGCTCTATGTCGAATCTTTTCTCTCCATGTCAAATCTTTTCTCTCTATGTCAGATCTTTTCTCTCTATGTCAAATCTTTTCTCTCCATGTCAAATCTTTTCTCTCCATGTCAAATCTTTTCTCTCTATGTCGAATATTTTCTCTCCATGTCAAATCTTTTCTCTCTATGTCGAATCTTCATGTCTCTATAATGTCGAATCTTT
Source organism: Rana kukunoris (assembly GCA_029574335.1). Taxonomy (NCBI): domain Eukaryota; kingdom Metazoa; phylum Chordata; class Amphibia; order Anura; family Ranidae; genus Rana; species Rana kukunoris. Next base: position 153,736,283 of record CM056058.1, on the reverse strand, counting down.
TCTCTCTATTTCAAATCTTTTCTCTCTATGTCGAATCTTTTCTCTCCATGTCAAATCTTTTCTCTCCATGTCAAATCTTTTCTCTCTATGTTGAATCTTTTCTCTCCATGTCAAATCTTTTCTCTCCATGTCAAATCTTTTCTCTCTATGTCGAATCTTCATGTCTCTATAATGTTGAATCTTTTCTCTCTATTTCAAATCTTTTCTCTCTATGTCGAATCTTTTCTCTCCATGTCAAATCTTTTCTCTCCATGTCAAATCTTTTCTCTCTATGTCGAATCTTTTCTCTCCATGTCAAATCTTTTCTCTCTATGTCAAATCTTTTCTCTCCATGTCAAATCTTTTCTCTCCATGTCAAATCTTTTCTCTCTAGGTTGAATCTTTTCTCTCTATGTTGAATCTTTTCTCTATGTCAAATCTTCATGTCTCTATAATGTCGAATCTTTTCTCTATGTCAAAACTTTTCTCTATGTCAAAATCTTTTCTCTATGTCAAATCTTTTCTCTCTATGTCGAATCTTCATGTCTCTATACTTTAAAATCTTTTCTCTCCATGTCAAATCTTTTCTCTCTATGTCAAATCTTTTCTCTCCATGTTGAATCTTTTCTCTCTATGTTGAATCTCCATGTCTCTAAAATGTTGAATTTTTTCTCTCTATGTCGAATCTTTTCTCTCTATGTCAAATCTTTTCTCTCCATGTCAAATCTTTTCTCTCTATGTCGAATCTTCATGTCGAATAATCTTGGACTAATATAGTTAGGTTACGCACATTCAACAGGTTCGATAGACACAGATCGCGATTGTCACCATCGTGTTGAATCTTCTATCTATATTGAACTGTTGTCGCAATGAAATGAAAATAAAGCAGTTTTTATGTCGGATCTTTTGGATTTCGGATTCTGCACGTTTGTTATTGTTTGTTAAAATGAACACCAAAATCCCAGAAATTTGGACAAAAATGCATTTGGACGAAAACGAATGCACATGTCTATTAATCGATGTATCGGCTTCCTGGCTATGCTGTCCTGCAGGACAATGTGAATGACAAGACTTACTGAGCAGAGATCCTTAGAGAGGTAAGTCAGTTCACATGCTATATATGTATATCTATCTGTTTGCGTAAAGTTCAGCTTTACAATTTCCTGGTTTCTGGTTGTCACCTGCAACCTGGAGAGCTTAATTACAATAGAGGTGTTATTGGTCTAGAAAATCAACCTGTTCTTTCTAATGCCCCTCATCTGTTGGTGTTTTGGACATTCTACATATCTACAGTGGATCCCATATTTTTTATAAAATGTAAAGAATGTGTTGATGACGGTGAGTGTGGCAATGCTTCTTGTGAGTTCAACATTCACATTACCATTAGTTAGTCTACAAAATAACACTTGATGAATATTGTCTGTTGGGTTCCAAAATACCTTCAACTTTGTTCACCAAGCAGTGAATGTTGCTCAAGGCACACTTTATAACAGTGACAGGTACAGTGCCCGAGTTCTCAAGAGTATTTGAACATTTTTTTCAGGGTACATTAAAAAAAAGACTACATATAGTAACATGGAATGGTACCACCAGGCCACCATAGTCACAAATGATGTCATACATTCACTCCTGGTGCTTTCGTTTGTAACCAAAGATATGGCAATGCTATTTGTAGCAGTAATGGTATTGAATATATTAATAGATTTTGAGGTCTGAGAAATTTATAGGGCCATCAAATGCTATAAACGGTACAAGTGCTTTGTGTAGGTAGTATAATTTTTATATTTTATTTTGAGTAGAGTAGGGAGTAGGAGGTTCAGCCATGTCAATCAAAAAGAAAAATTGGGGGTTTTCAATATATATTTAACTATATCTAAAGCCAAGTTTTTTTTCTTGTAGATGAAGTAGGCAAGGGTTAAATGCTTTTTTTTTTTGCTGTCCCATTGGGGAGATTTCTCTTTTCAATTTCCTGGAGACACACCATGAAGTCAGAGGAAATCATTCCAAAGTGGGGGAAATACCTTCTTAAGCCCTGTACACACGATCGGATATCTGATGGAATCGAATCCAATGGATTTTTTCGTCGGATATCCGATGAAGCTGACTTTCATCAGTCTTGCCTACACACCATCGGTCAAAAATCTGACTGTGTCCAAACGCTGTGACGTTAAACACTACAACGTGCTGAGAAAAATTAAGTTCAATGCTTCCGAGCATGCGTCGACTTGATTCTGAGCATGCGTGGATTTTTGACAGATGGAATTCCACACAGACGATCGTTTTTTTCTATTGTTTTTTTATCCATAGGAAAAATTTAAAACATGTTCTATTTTTTTTTCACGATGGAAAACAAATCAATGGGGCCCACACACGATCGGTTTGACAAACCGATCGTGTGTACAGGGCCTTGGTCAGGGTGTCCCTATTGAAAAATTGTCTTACTGGTTGATGCTACTGACTGGCTGCATTTGATGGTAAAACTGGCATCATTTGAGGGGACAAACTAACAGTGTTTGATGGGGCAAACTGGTGACAATTGATGGGCACAGTGGGTGTGTTTGATGGGCACAGTGGCTGCAATTGATGTTTTGTTTTTCTTTCAGTTTGTTTGTGCCCCCCCAAAAATTTTGAGCACCAGCCACCGCTGGCCAACAGTCCTAATATATCTGTGTTCCTGTTACCCTAAATTAGCTCTGGATAAGAAATTGTTCTCATACAGCACATCGGCAAATTATTTGTGATAGGGTACCAGGTTTTCCGTCCTGGTGAGCTTGCAAGCCAAATCCTAAGCCATGGACAGACAACGTATGAGGAGTGCGGAGGGGTTCCCTCTATTTTACTATATAATTTGGCCAATCTTTCATTTGTCTTGGAAAACTCATTTAACGTAATTACAATTCCTGACATCTTCTAATATGTCACATCTCCTTATTTTTTTTTCAGCAAATATAACTACTTCTTATCCCATCTTTAACAAGCCACAAGTAAGTACATTGGCTTTGCGTGTGCCATTGACGCCCAAGTAATAATGTATCTTTGCACCAAGTTAAATAAAAAAATTGTTACCCCTGGTTTATCTTGGCCGGTAGAAGAAACTTTACAGTGGTTTACTAGGCAACCCAATCCACCACAGTAAAGTGGCATTTTAACCCATTTTGACGTAACATCAAACGGCTGCCAAAAAAATATTTAATAGAACAGGAGGTTTTACAAATGTATTTTAACACTGAGGAAATGGAAACCTTTAGACAGTTAGTGACTTTTTTTTTTGTTTGTCAGATCAGAATATCATAAAGTATATAACACACACCTAAAGTTCAAACGCTTAAAGTTTCTGGAAGCCGGGAATCATATTTCTTTTGGTTTGTTTAAATCCTTCCTTCTAACTAAAGGAAGAGGCATGCAGGACCCTTTTTCTTTTTTTTCTAACCAAAATGTCTGAAGGAAAACTTTTTCATGTTGCCCCCCCCCCCCCCCCAGCAACCAATGACTTTCCTCTACTCCCCAAACACTACCCTTGGGAGGAGAGTGGCTTATTGGCAATTGACCCCCTAAGGCCCATTCAAGACAAGGACGGAAGGCCCTCTAAAGAAAGACTTTGCTCTTAATGATAATAAATACATTTGGAACTTAGTTGTAATTCTTATTTGGTTAGTAGAAAGATTTTTGCCCAACTATCCGAATGTGCTGGTTATGGTCCACATCCCTAGTACGTAGGATCCTCATGGATCCTCGTAGGGTGGGTACATTTGAGGAACCCTTTTCACTCTTATTTGGCTACCTCTAGCTTTTAAAGAAAGAAAAAACGTTCAAAATGCTTAGAATTTGGTTGGTATTCTTATTTCGGTAGTAGAAAGATTTTTGCCCAACTATCCGGAAGTGCTGGTTATGGTCCACATCCCTAGTACGTAGAGTGAAAAAGGTTCCTTAAAGGGTGGGTCCGTTTAAAGTCCCACCCTTTGAGGAACCTTTTTCATTCTTTTTTGGCTACCTCTAGTTTTAAAGAAATAAAAACTTTCAAAATGCTTTGGAATTTGGTTGGTATTCTTATTTAGCTAGTAGAAAAGATTTTTGCCCAACCAGCTGGATGTGCTGGTTATGGTCCACATCCATAGTATGTAGAGTGAAAAAGGTTCCTCAAAGGGTGGATCCGTTTAAAGTCCCGACCTTTGAGGAACCTTTTTCATTTCTTATTTGGCTACCTCTAGTTTTAAAGAAATACAAACTTTCAAAATGCGTTGGAATTTGGTTGGTATTCTTATTTGGCTAGTAGAAAGATTTTTGCCCAACTATCTGGAAGTGCCAGTTATGGTCCACATCCCTAGCACGTAGAGTGAAAAAGGTTCCTCAAAGGGTGGATCTGTTTAAAGTCCCGACCTTTCAGGGACCTTTTTCATTCTTATTTGGCTACCTCTAGTTTTTAAAGAAATAAAAACTTTCAAAATGCTTTGGAATTTGGTTGGTATTCTTATTTGGCTAGTAGAAAAGATTTTTGCCCAACTATCTGGAAGTGCTGGTTATGGTTCACATCCCTAAGAGTAAAAAAAAGGTTCCTGAAAGGGTGGGTCCATTTAAAGTCCCACCCTTTAAGGAACCTTTTTCATTCTTATTTGGCTACCTCTAGTTTTAAAGAAATACAAACTTTCAAAATGCTTTGGAATTTGGTTGGTATTCTTTTTTGGCTAGTAGAAAGATTTTTGCCCAACTATCTGGAAGTGCCAGTTATGGTCCACATCCATAGTACGTAGAGTGAAAGAGGTTCCTCAAAGGGTGGGTCCGTTTTAAGTCCCACCCTTTGAGGAACCTTTTTTCATTCTTATTTGGCTACCTCTAGTTTTTAAAGAAATAAAAACTTTCAAAATGCTTTTGGTTTATTTTTTAAAAGTTGTTTTACCCTCTTTTTATCTATGTACGTGTGATATTTTGCATTTTTGTACATATATATTGGAAAATTCAATAATAATATATTATATTAAAAATATTGTAATTAAAAAAGTTTTGGCTTTCCATACTCTTGAAGGTTTGAAGCCTTGCGGCTTCACTTCCTGGTTCCCTACTGCGCATTGCCACTGGTCCCTGCTGTCTTCTGGGCCTTGTGTGTCTCCCAAAAGACAGCAGGGAGGGGGGTGCTGCACGTGGCATAGATTCCTGTAGATAATGCGGGGATCTATGCTCGGAAGTGGGTGCAAATACCTGTCTTAGACAGGTATCTGCTCCCCCTCTCCCCCCTGAAAGGTGCCAAATCTGACACTGGAGGGCGGCAGTAATCCAGACGGCGGAGGTTCCATTTTTGTGTGGACCTCCACTTTAAGGAAGCTTTAATGCTTCACATACGATGGGTCTTTAAACTACGACTGGGAGAACCAAATTCATAAAAGAACAATTGTGTTGCCTTAAATTAACTTTTGCACCAGTTAGCCCTGAAGAAGGGAGATTTGGAAAATGAAATGCGTGGACTGCCAAAAAAAAAAAAAAAACTTTTTTTTAAATCTGACCATTCCACAAATTTGACCTTTTGGTGAGCCAATATCTTTTACACTACAACCTTATTGAGGTACCCCAGTGGGTGGTGAGTACCTGAGGAGATCTCAAAGCTGCCTTCGCTCTACACTGACATTTCAAGATTTATCGTTTAGCTACATTATCGAGAACATAAATGATTGCAAGTTCTAGTAACAATCTGGTCCCTGTGGGACAACACAGACAGTTACCCTCTCAGACACTTTTGGGTGTAATGTCCTGCATGGCTCCCCCCTTCCCACCTTTCTACTGGTTCCCAGGAGAGGTTTTGCTAAGACAAAATAATAACACTTCAGATCTGCTGGTTGGCGGGAAGAACAAGCCGCCAGAAACTTTGCGCTTGTGACTGTGTGTGGTCGTGCAACAAATGTAACTATGCTGTGACACTGACGTCTACTTTAGGTGTGTGAGGTTCCGCTTCAGTGTTGTTGTTGCAGTTCAAATATATGGGTAATCTGGAAGGAAGATCGCTTGGGAACCAGGAATCGTTCTGCAAAGGACATACGTGAGACATAGATCATTCCAAGCGTCAGCCTCAGCTCACATGTTGAGTGACATGACAAGTGACAAAAAATAAATAAATGAAATCAACCAACCGGTACCTTTACGCAGTTCTCACACTCAAACCGCTTGCCGCTGTCATGTGACATCTGATGGCGAATCAGGTTGGACTTCCAGTTGAAGGCCTTAGGGCACTGGTCACATTTGTACTCCCGCTCTTCTGTATGAATTATCATATGCTGTTCCAAGCTGAAAGATGGACATGGTTTGGAACAAGTGAGAAAACTGACAAATGGTATTCGTGGTTAGCCACATGCTCACATCGTGTGAGGCTAAGAGCAACCTGAGAACATCTTTTAAAGTAATATCTAAAGGTTATAAAAACGAAAGAATACATAAAAAAAAAACAAATATGTTATACTTACCTGCTCTGTTCTGCACAGAGCAGCCCCGATCTTCTACTTATCCTAGGGATTGTACTACATCTGCAGTCTCTGACCATGATAATGTGATAATGACATTGTTGAAAAGGGGAGGCACACGCGTAACCCTAAAATGATGCCTCCCCGATGGCATGGCACAGTGGCGACAATTGATGGCACATTGGCGACAATTGATGGCATGGCACAGTGGCGACAATTGATGGCACAGTGGCTGCATTTGATGGGCACATTGGCTGCGTTTGATGGGCACAGTGGCTTCAATTGAATGGCACAGTGGTGACAATTGATGGGCACAGTGGTGATAATTGATGGGTACAGTGGTGATAATTGATGGCACAGTGGCGACAATTGATGGCACAGTGGCTGCGTTTGATGGCATGGCACAGTGGCTGAGTTTGGCATTGTACAGTGGTAACAATTGATGGCACAGTGGCTGTGTTTGATGGCATGGCACAGTGGCTGCATTTGATGGCACAGTGGCTGAGTTTGGCATGGTATAGTGGTAACAATTGATGGCACAGTGGCTGCATTTGATGGCATGGCACAGTGGCCGCATTTGATGGCACAGTGGCTTCAAATGGCATGGAACAGTGGTGACAATTGATGGGCACAGTGGTAACAATTGATGGCACAGTGGCTGCGTTTGATGGGACAGTGGCTGCGTTTGGCATGGCACAGTGGTGACAATTGATGGGCACAGTGGCGACAATTGATGGACATAGTGGCTTCAATTGATGGGCACAGTGGTGATAATTGATGGCACAGTGGCGACAGTTGATGGCACAGTGGCTGCGTTTGATCGCATTGGCACAGTGGCTTCATTTGATGACACAGTGGCTGCGTTTGGCATGGCACAATGGTGACAATTAATGGGCACAGTGGCGACAATTGATGGCACAGTGGCTGCGTTTGATGGCATGGCACAGTGGCTGCGTTTGATGGCACAGTGGCTGCGTTTGGCATGGCACAGTGGTGACAATTGATGGGCACAGTGGTGACAATTGATGGAACAGTGGTGACAATGGGCACAGTGGCTGCATTTGGTGGTCACAGTGAGGCTGCAATTGTTTTGTTTTTTTCGTTTGTCTGCTCCCCCCCAAAAAATTTGAGCACCAGCCACCGCTGCTTAGTACCCTACATACCCTAAGGCCAACTGGAAAGATCACCAGCTTAGAATAAAAGAAAAAAAAGCCAGGAAAAAAGCAAAAGTTACCACATCCAAATACTACGAAGATGTATAAACGTTGTGGTCTTGGGTTCAGATACATCTAATCATAAAGCTGCCCAACCTTCTAGAACAGGGGTGTCAAACTGGTGGCCCTCCAGCTGTTGCAAAACTACAAGTCCCATGAGGCATTGCAAGGCTAACAGTTACAAGCATGACTCCCGCAGTCAGAGGCATGATGGGACTTGTAGTTTCGGAACAGCTGGAGGGCCGCCAGTTTGACACCCCTGTTCTAGAACTTGGAAGATGGTAAATGTCATCAAACTTGTGAGTCAATCTGGAAAACTTTGATCCAGCACTGATGGCAAGGGAAGAGGGTAGCTAGTTCCCAGAAGGGCAGCAAAGATTCTGATATAAGGGATTATCATTACACCATAGTAACCGCCAGGATAGTGGAGCCCTTTAAAAAATTTAGTATTTTTAGTTTGCTTTGATCTCAGTTAATATGAAAGACTCTTTGTAATAGAAAAACACAGATACCCTCTGAGCTCCCAAAGAAGAGGAACGCTGACCTGCTGGCACGTTCAAAAGAGGAGGCAAGAGGGTGTACATGGGTGTTGGGATCATTCATGGGGAGGTTTTTCCTACCATGGAACGGGGGGCATAGACAAAGCTCGAGCAGGTGGCATACCAGGGTCTTAACTTGGAAAATAATTCCTGTAGATCGTCGTACTAACAGACAGTGACACATTCTAATAGACAGCTAATGCTCCCCGCCTTATTGAAATCTACATCTGCGTTATAGCATTTAAGCATCCAAGAAAATAAATAACGAGTAATGACCGTAGAAGACAACAAATAACTCAAAAGCTCAATAATAGTTTCAGTCCAATAAACACAAAAGTTTTCTGTCCAACTAAAACCCATTTCTTTTTTTTTTTTTTCTGGCCCCTTTTAATTCCCTGCAACAGACAGGAACCCAATATTATCCTGAAGGAAAGAAAAGTCTATAATCTGACCTAGAATGTTGGTAAGAAGGGTCAAGTGGATTTGTGACAGTGGAGACAATTGAAAAAAGGCAAACACGACATAAAAGCTCTGCCTAGTCCAAGTGCTCTAAGTTATTCCTCTTTACGTACATAGCTAAGAACACAATATAAGATTATAACTGTTTATAAGTTTACGTCTTGTGGAAAAATGATATAATGGCGAGATTGAAGCGTGGTTTGTTATCTTGCAGAGAATGAAATATATTTTCTAGAAAAAAAATTGTTCTAAAATGTTGGAAAATAGAATTATTATATAGAAAATAGATATAACGGGCCAGATCCACAAACAATTACGGAGATCCGCCGCCGTAATTTCAAATCTGCGCCGGCGTATCATTGTTTTGTATCCACAAAACAAGATACGCCGTTTTTCTGCATAGATACGCCGTCCTACGACGTCGTCCTACGACGTCGTCCTAAAGTGTCCTATTTACGCTGGACGCTAGGGGCGCCTCCACGTCGAAAATGCAAATGAGGTAGATACGCCTATCCACGAACGGCCGGCGCAGTGTTTTTACGTCGTTTGCGTAAGCGTAGGTCCGGCGTAAAGTTACCCCTGCTGTATAGAGGCGTACGTAATGTTAAGTATGGACGTCGGGCCAGCGTCGATTTTTCCGTCGTTCACGTCGTTTGCGTAAACCGTTCGCGAATATGGATTTGTGTAGGTTACCTTCACGTCGTTTTCATTGATGTTTTGCGACGTGATTTCACGCATGCGCACTGGGATATCTCCACGGACGGCGCATGCGCCGTTAAAAAAACCCGTCAAATACGTGGGGTCATGTTGATTTACATGAGTTCACGTCCATATCCAACTTATTTGAATTGCGCAGCCTTACGTCACAACACTTACACTACGCCGCCGTAAGTTACAGCGGAAAGTGTTAGTGGATAAGGATACGCCGCTGTAACTTACAGCGGCGTAGTGTAACTGGGATAGGCTACACCAGCGCCAGCCCTTTGTGGATCTGGCCCTACATATATATAATACAGTGGAACCTCAGATTACGAGCATAATCCGTTCCAGGAGAGTGCTTGTAATCCAACGCAAGTTTTTTTCCCATAGAAGTCATGGGAAACGAAAATTATTTGTTCCGCATTGACTTCAATGGCATGCAATACCGCATGTGGCCAGATGTGTGGGGGGGGGGCGTCGGAGAGCTTTGGAAACACAGTGAAAAGCCCGAGAACTGCTTGGCTGAACTTGGAAAACCACATTACTCGCAATCCGAGGTTCCACTGTAATAGATATAGATATTAGATATGTATAATAAAAAGGTATAGATTATAAAAATCAGCTCTGTGAGTTGCTACAAAAATTATTTGGAGGACTGAAATTTTTTTATACAAACACAGAGGCCTACCGGCCCCGTATTTCCAAAATACCTGGAATAAAACCATGTTTTTAAGGAATAGCCATTAAATTGCAATGCTGTTACAGATTTCAGGTAACTAGGTTATGCCTGTGTAGGATGTAATAAAACTGTAATATGATAATGCCAATTGGTCAGGTCATTTATAGAATGGACTATGATGGCCGCCACCCAGCTTGTCCATGTGCAGGAGAGGCCAGTCTTCTTGAGCGGAGCTATAGAGGGGTTGGTAACAAATGCGCTTCTGGAAGAATGGTCAAACATTCCCATAGACACACTCCTAAACTTTGTGGACAGCCTTCCCAAAAGAGTTGAATCTTTACACGCACGTGAACTTTAATGGCATCCCAGTCTTAAGCCTCGTACACACGACCGGTTTTCCCGTTTGGAAAACTGCCATGAGAGCTTTTGGCCGGGAAAAGCTGCAAAGGGTGGGCCAACTCAATATTGAACCCTACAGATTAATGCCTCGTACACACGCGGTAAAAAGTCAGTCGGGAAACCCGAGGGGAAAACCGAGAACCTGCTCGGTAACTTTTTCCCCCTACACACGACCGGGTTTTCCGACAGGAAAACTGCCATGAGAGCTTTGGTCGGGAATCCCGGCCGTGTGTATGCTCCATTGCAGTGTTTCCCATAGGAAAATTGGCAGGTTTAAATCCCGGCGGGAAAAAAGAGAGCTGGTTCTCTTTTTTTCCTGGCAGTTTTCCTGTCGGGAAAACTGCGATGGAGCATACACAAGGGCGGGATTCCCAACCAAAGCTCTCATGGCAGTTTTCCTGTCGGGAAACCCGATCGTGTGTAGGGGGAAAAAGTTACCGAGCAGGTTCTTGGCTTTCCCCTCGGGTTTCCCGACTGACTTTTTACCAACGGGAATCCCGTACGTGTGTACGAGCCTTTAATCTGTAGGGTTCAATATTGAGTTGGCCCACCCTTTGCAGCTTTTCCCGGCCAAAAGCTCTCATGGCAGTTTCCCAAACGGGAAAACCGGTCGTGTGTACGAGGCTTAAGACTGGGATGCCATTAAAGTTCACGTGCGTGTAAAGGCAGACGTCCCAATACAATACTTTTGGTAAACTGGTGTACATAACTCACTAGACAGATACATAGAAGGGTACATAGAACAACCAGTGACCATTACTTGCTTTGCCCACCGGATCTTACCTGTATTTGTTAGGAAAGAGGCGCTCACAGTCTTTGCACTCGTGTACTTGTTCATTATCGAAACCCTCTTGCTTGATCTCCTCGCTCAGAGACTCGTAGATGTGGTTCACCGTGTTGCAGGCATACTTCTGGTGCCGCCTCAAATCTAGCTTGGACTGGAAGAGCTCGTCACAGTCTTCACAGCGAAACGTGTGTTCCTCTGTAGATGAAAGAAACATTGGGGGGAACATAAGCCAAACAGAGAGAGAGAGAGAGACCCAAGAAACTTAACCCATGTGTCGGGAACCTTGGAAAAGTTGGAAAAGTCTCCTTGGAGAAGCTCACGCCCTCTTCCAGTTTGTAGAATTATAATTATTTTTTAATTAACACCTAAATCACAATCACTGCATGTCTAAGAGCTTTAACCCGTAAAAGTTGTATAACTTTAGTGCCAACGTGCACATCCAGCATAGACAAGACGTAAGACTTTTTGTTGGCATTGTTTCGGCAAAAAAAAAGGGCTTCAGACAACAATTGCCGATCAAAGCCGGAGATAAGAAACCACAAAGGGAGAAGGCATTAATAGCATAATATATACAATAAATGATTATCACCAAGGTCAAACAAATTCACATAAGGGCAGCTGTTAATACGTTTATGAAGCAGCATCCTGACTGCGGTGCCAAGTCAAACAATTGGGTCCCAGTTGTAAATACTCAAAAAAAAAAAATACAAGTAAGGAGCTGCAGGGCTGACGGGTCTCCTCCCGCTCGCTCGGCAATAGAGAGAACAGGAGCTCCTTAAAGGCATTTAACTATTTTGCACACTTAAAACATCTCTCTGCAATTAAACTTTCATTCCTATGCAAACAGCTTAGAGCAAACTTTCGACATGTAGCTCGGGTTCATTAACTCCCAAGGTAGAAGGGTAATTAAGATTTTTTGGTGTGGATTTATTGACACTGGCAAGCGTGCCACTCGGCGCTGGCACAGAGAAAGTTGTGATAGCGGCGTTTCAGCATCTCGCGCCCCTGCCCAGCTACCATCTATTTAACTACTGTTCTCCATTCCTTGTGGCCGCAGGGCAGTGGGCTATGAAGCATGCCATAAATTAAGAATTCAGCACTCCAGAGGCTTAAACCTATGCAAACAACCATAAGGACATCATAGCTAAATACATAATACTGGATCGCAAACAACAAAATAAACACATTGATAATAAATGTTGTCTCATATGGAGTGTGGCTGGCTGTCAGGAGCACAGAGTAGCAAAATTGACCAATTAAAATTGAGCTTTAAAGGGGTTGTAAAGGTTTATTTTTTATTTTCTAAAGGGGTTCCCTCAAGCTGCAGTGGTCTCCAAACTGCGGCCCGGGGGCCAGATGCGGCCCTTTGCTTGAATTTATCCAGCCTTGGGGTGCTTTTTTATTCATTGCCACCAATTATGGGGCAGAATTCCTCCTAATGACACCAATTATGGGGCAGAATTCCTCTCAATGATAGGGCAGAATTCCTCCCAATGATGGGGCAGAAGTCCTCCCTCCCAATGATAGGGCAGAATTCCTCCCAATAATCGGGCAGAAGACCTCCCTCCCAATGATAGGGCAGAATTCCTCCCAGTGATGGGGCAGAAATCCTCCCAATGATAGAGCAGAATTCCTCCCAATGATGGGGCAGAAGTCCTCCCTCCCAATGATAGGGCAGAATTCCTCCCAATGATGGGGCAGAAGACCTCCCTCCGAATGATAGGGCAGAATTCCTCCCAGTGATGGGGCAGAAATCCTCCCAATGATGGGGCAGAATTCCTCCCAGTGATAGGGCAGATTTCCTCCCAGTGATGGGGCAGAATTCCTCCCAATGATGGGGCAGAATTCCTCCAAATGATGGGGCAGAATTTCTCCCAATGATAGGGCAGAATTTCTCCCAATGATAGGGCAGAATTCCTCCCAATGATAGGGCAGAATTCCTCCCAGTGATGGGAAAGAAATCCTCCCAGTGATAGGGCAGAATTCCTCCCAGTGTTGGGGCAGAATTTCTCCCAATGACACCAATGATGGGGTCCGATGATACCAATGATGGGGAATTTTGTACTCCTGATGGGCACAGTCCGGCCCCCTTAAAGTCTGGAGGATAGTAATCTGGCCCTTTGTTTCGAAACTTTGGAGACCCCTGAGCTAGTGCATACTTTTTCCCTTCTAAATGTTATTTTTTTTTTGTTGAATTTCCTGTTCCTCCTCAGTAAGCTTGCCCCCATTATCCGAGCTGTTCTGGCTGGGGGGTTAGTCAGTGTGCTCGCCCCCTCCCTTGGAACTACATTCCTGCAGGGAGACGCATCATCCGAACTGTTCTGGCTGGGGGGTTAGTCAGCGTGCTTGTCCCCTCCCTTGGTACTACATCCCTGTAGGGAGACGCATCATCTAGGGTGTGCCCCCCAAGTATGATTTTGTATGCTGTATAGACCCTGACCAGGTCTCTTGGGCTGGAGCACCCCTCCCCCTTTTCATTACCTCTTATTAGTGGCCACCAGTACATAGGAGGAATCCCTTCAGTTCTCCCATATAGAGGAGTTAATCTCCCAAGGTTGAGACACAGGTTCTTTCATTCTATTAACAGGTTGGGATCCAGTAATTTGGGGTACTTTGTCCCAGTAAGTGGGCTTAGCACTATATGACCATATATGGCTGGAGGTTAGTCAAAGTGCTTGCCCCCTCCCTTGGGACTACAGCCCTGTGGGGGGGACACATCATCCAAGCCGTTCTGGCTGGGAGTTAGTCATCCTGCTCGCCCCCTGCCTTGGCACTACATTCCTCCTGGGAGAAGCTGCCCCCATAATCTGAGCCATTCTGGCTGGGGGTTAGTCAGCATGCTTGCCCCCTCTCTTGGGACTACATTCCTGCGGGGAGACGCATCATCCGAGCTGTTGTGGCTGGGGGATAGTCAACGTTCTCGTCCCCTCCGGGGGCGAGCATGCTGACTAACCCCCAGCCAGAACAGCTCAGATGATGGGGGCAAGCTTACTGAGGAGGAACAGGAAGTGAGAAATTCAGACAAAGAAAAAAAAAAATTAGAAAGGGAAATCGAAGGAAAGTGGACCCCCCGGTAAAAAAAATAAACCACCAGCCGCCACTGATGTTAACGCTCAAACCCTTGGTCCTTGGCATGAAATCCTACCTGACTGTTGTGCAATGCAACAATTGTAGAACAGTTGCCCATTATCACTGTGCCCATTGACACATTTTTGGGACCGTTGACATTTATACAGCGACCAGTGCTATAAAAATGCACTGATTACTGTAAGGCTGCGTACACACGATCAAATCTGTCTGCTGGAAACGGTCTGCCAGACCGTTTCAGCAGACAGATTCGATCGTGTGTACGGGCAAACAGACGGATTTGGCCAGCCGACAGATTTCAAAGCATGCTTTGAAATCTGTCGGCTGGGAACCCGTCGGACCGATATGTCTGCTGGTTAGTACGCTAACCAGCAGACATATCTTCCCGCACATGCGTCGAAACAATTCGACGCATGCGCGAAAGTATTTTACTTCCTGGTGCGGTGACGTGGCGGCGTCAACGTCACCGCCACGTCACCGCCACGTCAGCGTGCTGTCTGCCGGCGGGGATTTTGGTTTGATCGTGTGTACACGATCAAACCAATACATCCCAGCAGACAGATCTGTTCAAATCGGTCTGTCCGACCGATTTGAACAGATATATTTGCTCGTGTGTACGGGGCCTTAGAATTACACTGGCAGCGAATGGGTTAAACACTAGGTGGCGCTGAAGGGGTTACGTGTGTCCTAGGAATTGATTCTAACTGTTAGGGGGAGGAGTTACCAGTGACACGTCAGCGATCACAGGTAACAGGAGATCCCTGACGAGTCACTAGGCAGAATAGGGGAATGCCTTGTTTACAAAGGCATCCCCCTGTTCTGCGTTTGCCGACGCCAATCACGGGTCGCCCGGGAACATCGACTTTCCGGGACCCGAGAGCGCACTCATGAGGTACGTGGCGGGGGGGCAAATTTGAAGGGACATACAGATACACCCATCTGCCTGCCCGTGCCATTCTGCCCGGCAATCGGCAAGCGGTTAAAGGCAATGGAAATCTAACACCCCTTTCCCAATGTATCCAAAGTTACACATTTAAAACAAAAGTCACATTTTTCAAAAAGAAAAAAAAAACTTTAAGAAAGTGGCCCACTTGATGGTGCTCTTCTTCCACGTTGAATGATGGGCAGCATCATTCAACCCACTTCCTGTCCACCCATGGTGTCATGTTGGCCTGGGATCACAGTACTGCACTGAACGGTGCTCACATAGTGACAGCGAGGCGGGAACGCCTGGAGGAAAGAACCATGAGGTCACCAGACCAGCCAGAAGAACCTTAAACAGAAGGTATTATACTTGTATTTATTTTTTCAAGGAGGAGATTATGGAGGGGGAAGGAGGTCAATGAGTGACCCAAAACTTGAGTTCTGCTTGAAGCTAAAACAAGAATGTCCCGTATATGTGAACCTGTTTTATTTACAGCCCTTTTATATAATCAGTTTGTAGCTTTAGGTTTACTGATCCTTCCTTAATGGACCTTCGGGGGTTGTATTTTACTAAAACTGGAGAGTGCAAAATCTAGGGAGGCTCTGCATAGAAACTAGGGATGCACCAATACCGATACCGGTATCGGTGCCGATACTAAGCACTTAGATACCTGAAACTGGTACTTTCAAGCTCAGTTCTTTCAGCTGTCAGTGGGATTCCTCCACTGACAGCTAAAATGTAAAAAAAAAAAAAAAAAGAAGAAGAAAAAATGCCAACAATTATCCTTTTTCAAGGAGCTGGGGCCAGTGGGTTCCCCTGTTGACAGCTGAAGTGTAAACAAAGTTCTGGTAATTGAATCTGTGAAAAAAAAAGCAGTGTTTATCAACAACATTGCTCAGCCACTGAAACAGAAAGATACAAAGAAACATTGTTTCCTTTTGTATCCTTCTGTTTATTAATCTACAGATCTAGGGATGAATTTCCATCTTCAGATTAATTCAGTTTAACGCAACCTATCATATGAAAAAACTATTTTTTTTCTTTAACCCCTAATTTACCCCTAATTTACCCAAAAGTGGAACTTCTGCTTTAGGGTACCCTGACTCCCAGACATGCCACATTTGGCATGCCATTATTTAATTTTTTTGGGGGGGGGGAGCGGGTACCTAATTTTGACAGGTATCCAGTTCCCACTTCCACCTGCGCCGCCTAGGTGTCTCCCCCTCTCCCCCTCCTTCCCTGCAATCTTCTGGGCACACGTCACAGGTCCCAGAAGATTGTCCGGCCATTCAGGATGCGCAGCACAACTTAATAATTAAAACTTTTTTTTTCCTTTGCTTTGTTCATTAACATTTATACACCTTTAATATACATTTGATTTCAACGCGGTTTTGCGGCCTATCAGTGCCATCTATTAGTGCCCATCAGCACCGCTAGTCAGTGTGCCTATCAGTGCCCATCACTGCTGCATATCAGTGCAACCTCATCAGTGCCCATTAGTGCCGCCTATTACTGCCCATCAGTGCAACCTCATCAGTGCCCATTAGTGCCGCCTATTACTGCCCATCAGTGCAACCTCATCAGTGCCCATTAGTGCCGCCCATTACTGCCCATCAGTGCAACCTCATCAGTGGCCCCTCATCAGTGCCCATTAGTGCCACCTATCACTGCCCATCAGTGCAACCTCATTTTTTTGGGGTCTTTTTTCGATTGTTTAGAAATAAATATAAAACCAAACTGGTGACTAAATATCACCAAAAGAAAGCTGTATCTGTCTCAAAAAAATGATAAAAAAATAGTTTGGGTACAGTGTAGTATGGGTACAACTGTCATTCAAAATGCGACAGCGCTGAAAGCTGAAAATTGGCCTGGGCAGGAATGGGGGTTAAAGTGCCCGGTGGGCAAGTGGTTAACGCCAAGAATTGTATTAAAATGGAATTTCTTTCAGCATCAATTTAAAGGAACTTTACCTTGTAGTTTATGTTTGCCGATCCTTTACACAAACCCCACAAGGTGGAGGGGAAAGGAAAGAAAAACAAATGATCCTCAGAAGTTTTGGTAAACGTTGGAAGAAGGTCAGCATCAGTTGGAACACTGAAGTGTCAGCTCTGCGTTGTACTTGCGGATGGACGAGGCTTTTAATGTAAGTGTCTTTACATGCTAATTTTACCCCAAACATATTCATTTAATTATGAATGCCTATAAAGGAAAGAGACATCAGCAGCTCCTTTTGTCTCCTTGTTATTACTTCCCAACAGGATGTCCAGCAAAAAGCACAATAATGGGAATTCCGTCCCTTAGGTGATCACTGGAGTTAAATTAAGAAGCTGGGAACCTTCAACAACTTCTATTGTGCTTGTAATAACTATTCATAACAGCTTCTCATCCAGACACACGTTCTGTACCTCTGCTTCATCGATGTAGTTTGAGTTTTATCACGCACAATTTTTACAACGTTTTTCAAGACGCCGCCGCTACTGAAACACTGACATCGATTAAACTAAAGTTGGAAAATTCCTCTTGCTGTAAGTCCCATTAGGTACACCTACTGCCTTCTGCATATACAGAGATGGACTGGCCATTGGGACTACAGGGAGTTTCCCAGTGGGCAGATGGCTCAGTGGGCCAGCTTCAGTGACAACGGACCACCGCCACCCCCCTTCACTCCTCTGTCTCTCCCTTCCCGCAGCGCTCACCTCCTCTCCCTCCCCGCATCGCTCACCTCCTCTCCCTCCCCGCAGCGCTCACCTCCTCTCCCTTCCCGCAGCTCTCACCTCCTCTCCCTCCCCGCAGCGCTCACCTCCTCTCCCTCCCTGCAGCACTCACCTCCTCTCCCTTCCCACAGCTCTCACCTCCTCTCCCTCCCCGCAGCGCTCACCTCCTCTCCCTTCCCGCAGCACTCACCTCCTCTCCCTTCCCGCAGCTCTCACCTCCTCTCCCTCCCCGCAGCTCTCACCTCCTCTCCCTCCCCGCAGTGCTCACCTCCTCTCCCTCCCCGCAGCTCTCACCTCCTCTCCCTCCCCGCATTGCTCACCTCCTCTCCCTCCCCGCAGTGCTCACCTCCTCTCCCTTCCCGCAGCTCTCACATCCTCTCCCTCCCCGCAGCGCTCACCTCCTCTCCCTTCCCACAGCGCTAACCTCCTCTCCCTTGCCGCAGCTCTCACCTCCTCTCCCTCCCCGCAGCGCTCACCTCCTCTCCCTTCCCGCAGCGCTCACCTCCTCTCCCTTCTCGCAGCTCTCAACTCCTCTCCCACCCCGCAGCGCTCACCTCCTCTCCCTTCCCACAGCGCTAACCTCCTCTTCCTTGCCGCAGCTCTCACCTCCTCTCCCGCCCTGCAGCGCTCACCTCCTCTCCCCCCCGTAGCGCTCACCTCCTCTCGCTCCCCGCAGCGCTCACCTCCTCTCGCTCCCCGCAGCGCTCACCTCCTCTCGCTCCCCGCATCGCTCACCTCTTCTCCCTCCCCGCATCGCTCACCTCTTCTCCCTCCCCGCATCGCTCACCTCTTCTCCCTCCCCGCAGGGCTCACCTCCTCTCTCTCCCCGCAGCGCTCACCTCCTCTCCCTCCCCGCAGCGCTCACCTCCTCTCCCTCCCCGCAGCGCTCACCTCCTCTCCCTTCCTGCAGCGCTCACCTCCTCTCCCTCCCCGCAGCGCTCACCTCCTCTCGCTCCCCGCATCGCTCACCTCCTCTCCCTCCCCGCAGTGCTCACCTCCTCTCCCTTCCCGCAGCGCTCACCTCCTCTCTCTCCCCGCAGCGCTCACCTCCTCTTGGTCAAGCCCCATTAGCATGGCTCACGCCCACTTCCACCTACGCCGGCTTACGCCGACAAAATATACGCCACGCTGGTGCAACATTGGGAGTATGGCTTCGTGAATTCCATGCTTGCCTCTCTGCGCATCGCCAGCGTAGCGTAAAGAATATACGCTACGGCGGCATGAATATGCACTGATGTACGTGAATCCGGGCCAATATATTTCCTTTCAAAAAGCCAAAAAGGTCTATGGGCCAGATTCTCAAAAGAGATACGACGGTGTATCGCAGGAAACACCGTCGTATCTCTGTTTTTTCCCCCGGGTATCTATGCGTCTGATTCCTAGAATCACTTACGCATAGATACAGCGAAGATCCGACAGATGTAAAACAATTACACCGTTGGATCGTAGATGTAATGACTTTGCTGGCCGCTAGGTGGCCTTTACGTTGATTTCTCATTTGCCTATGCAAATCAGCCTAATACGCTGATTCCCAAACGTTTTTTTCGCCGCCTCGTCGTCGTTTCCGTAAGCGAAAACCTACCCCTGCTATATGAGTGGTAGGCTTACGAAGTTCCGTCGTATGCCATGTTAAGTATGGCGTCGGGTTAGCGTCGTCTTTTTCCGTCGTTACCGTCGTTTCACTAAGTCGTTCGCGAATAGGACTTTACGTCAATGGCGCTCACGTCGGCTTCATTGACGTTTTGCGTCGTGAGCTGGAGCATGCGCACTGGGCTATTTTTACGGCCGGCGCATGCGCAGTTCGATCGGCGCGGGGCGTGCTTAATTTAAATACAAGCCGCCCCCTTTGAATTACGCGGGGATACGCCGGGCCATTTACACTACGCCGCCGCAAACTACGGAGCAAGTGCCTGGAGAATACGGCACTTGCTCCAGTAAGTTGCGGCGGCGTGGTGTAAATGGCTTACGCTACGCCGCCACGGATTCTTAGAGAATCTGGCCCTATATATTTACCTAGCCTGTTGGTTCATATGAAGTTGCTGCACTGCAGTTTTAATATAAGTGTAGTCTTAAATCTAGATTTATATATATATATATATATATATACATATATATATATATATATATGGGCCCAGATTCACAGAGCGATTACGCCTGTCTAACTGGTGTTAGACAGGAGTAATTTCGAATTTTGCGCGCCGTATCACTAGTTTGAATCCTCAAACCATGATACGGCGTCGTTGGGCTTCGATCTGACAGGCTTACGTCTTTGTAACGCCTTCGGATCTACGCTGCGATCTTTTTGCGGCCGCTGGGTGGAGTTCGCGTCGTTTTCAGCGTCGGGATATGCAAATGAGCTTTTTACGGAGATCCACGAAGTTACGAGCGTCGTTCGCAATCGCGTACGTCATTTTTTCGCTACGTAAAGTTAAACCAGCTTTTAGCTGGTCTAACGTTACGCGCCCCATGTTAAGTATGGGCTTCGTTCCCGCGTCGACTTTCAATTTATTTTTTATTTTTTGCGTAAGTCGTCCGGGAATAGGAATGTCCGTAAACGACGCTACTTAAAAAAAAAATGACGTAACGACGTGATTTCGCGCAATGCACGGCGGGAAATTTCTGAATGGAGCATGCGCATTTCGATCGCCGCGGGGACGCGCTTAATTTAAATGCCTCACGCCCCCTATTCGCGTATTTTGATTCCGCCGGGAGAAATACACTACGCCGCCGTACCTTACGGGCCAAAATCTCTGAATTCCTCCTAGAGCCAGGTAAAGTACGGCGGCGTAGAGTATCTCTGATACTCTGCGGGAATCTAATTCTTTCTGAATCTGGCCCATCCTGTATATATATATATATATAAATTTACTAAAAATAAAATCAAATATAATGAAAGTATAAAAGTATTTTTATGAAGGTCCTAAAAAGAACCCATCAGCTGTTGATGTACACATGTCCGCTGTGCACTTAGTTGCAGAGAAATGCCCCTTGTGGTTCTCTCCTCTGCCCGTCCCTGTAAGCCTGGTGAGATCCAACCACATGCTTGATTTAGGGTAGTGGAATTAAATGCATTCACCTTCATTGACAGTGAGGTCATTACCTCGGAACCAGCATGAAGGCCAACTCTCTCTATCTCTCTCTGGGCATAGCCTCATTTACATAAGCATACTGCCACTTCACAGTCCCTTGCCCTGGCAGATGGTGACATAAAGTGCGTTAGATGCTTTTAAAAATGTCTGCTACACTTCACAAAAAAATTTGAAAGAGAATTTCTTAAAACAAGCCTAGAGAGCGAAAAAAAACAGCTGGACGCTTCTGCATTGGAGAGAAAATGTTGCTGAAATATCTTCTACATTAGACAGCTCTGGGTGTGTCGGATGCTGGCATGCCCCCCCGCTATGCTCTGTGTGTCCATCCATTCATACAGGACACAGGGGCCAGTGGATGGAACCATAGAGCCCAGCAGGGGAGCAGGGATCTAAAACTTCTTAAAGTGCACACAAATGCTCTTCTGGAAGAACGGTCAAACCTTCCCATAGACACACTCCTAAACCTTCCCAGAAGAGGTGAAGCTGTTATAGCCGCAAAGGGGTGGGGCCAACTCAATATTGAACCCTACGGACTGAGACTGGGATACCGTTAAAGTTGATATTGATGTGCGTGTAAAGGCAGGCGTACTTTGGGTAATATAGGGCCAGATTCTCAGCTGCGCTACGACGGGGTATCTCAGATACCCCGTCGTAACGCAGTTTTTTTCCCCGTGTATCTATGCGTCTGATTCCTAGAATCACTTACGCATAGATACAGGTGAAGATCCAACAAGTGTAAAACAATTACACTGTCGGATCGTAGATGTAATGACATCGGCGGCCGCTAGGTGGCCTGTACGTCGTTTTCTCATTTGCCTATGCAAATCAGCCTAATACGCCGATTCCCGAACGCTTTCACGCCGCCCCGTCGTTAGTTTACGTCGTTTTCGTACGCGTAAGGTTACCCCTGCTAATATGTGGAGTAACCTTACGAAGTGCCGTCGGATGCCGTCGGATGCCATGTTAAGTATGGCCTCGGGACCGCGTCGTGTTGTGCGTCGTTTACGTCGTTTGCGTACGTCGATTCTCAATGGGGCTGGCCTACGCTACGATTAAGTCGTTTACATTGAGAAAATGTGACGTCCTTTGGAGCATGCGCACTGGGATTTCGTCGCGGCCGGCGCATGCGCAGTTCACTCGGCACAGGGGCGCGCCTAATTTAAATACAAGCCGCCCCCTTCGATTTACGCGGGGATACGCCGGGCCATTTACGCCTGGGAATAAAGCACTTGCTCTAGTACGATGCGGCGGCGTAGCGTAAATGGCTAACGCTAGGCCACAGGAATTATATGAGAATTATATGAGAATCTGGCCCATAGTGTATATATATATACAGAGCGTTTTTTCTCAGAAAATAGGTGCAGGAACTCAACCACGACCCCGTTCAGATTTCACAAACAGTAGAAGGGTCTTAAAGGGGCATTAAATACCAGGATTGCATTACATACAGAATGCAGAGTTCAGGGGGTTACACACAGAGTGCAGAGCTCTCACTTGTAAACAGAGAAACCAGACTTCTGTGTTTACAAGTGATTGTGGTGAGCAGGCACCAAATGGTCTGAGCCAAAGGTGGTGGAACTGAGTTCCCCTAAGTTCCCCCTGAAAAAAAGCCCTGTGTGTATATATATAGAAAGAGAGAGAGTGAGGGCAGTTTCATCAATGGTCTGAAGAAAAAAAGGGGTCAAGGTCCTTAACCTGCCTAATGGTCTGGGTCTTAAGTGGTTAAACAATGTTTTTTTTGTTTTGTTAAAACAAATTCCCATTGTCCTTCAGCTGCATAGGCTGTGCCAACTCAATATTGAACCCGACGGACTAAGACTGGACTGCCATTAAACTACATGTGCAAGTAAAGGGAGGCGTCCCAATACTTTTGACAATATAGGCCCGGATTCACATACATTGGCGCATCTTTATGCCGGCGTAGCGTATCTTCTTTACGCAACGCTGACAGGGTAGCATTGAATTCACAAAGCAAATGCTCCCAACGTTACGCCGGCGTAGCGTATATTCGCCGCCGTAAGTCAAAGTAGGTGGAAGTGGGCTGGAAGTGGGCGTGATGCATGGTAATGAAGCGTGACCCCATGCAAATGATGGGCTGAGCATCATCCAAGTACTTAAAATGAACGGCGCATGCGTCGTAACTTGGACGTATCCCTGTGCGCATGCGTACAACCATGTCAAAATAACTGCCTAAGATACGTCTATCTGCCTAAGATACGCCCAGTACTACGTAAACTACGTAAAATAAGACGACTGTTCCCTGGTCCATACCTTTTCATGGGTTGCGCCTCCTATATGAGGAATAACTTTACGCCGGACATAACCCTTACGCAAATCGCTTAAAACATGCGCTGGGCGCAAGTACGTGAATCAGCGTATCTCCCTCATTTGCATATTTGCATGTAAAATCAATGGGAGTTCCAAATGCGTCCAGCGTAAATATGCGCCCACGCCATGCCGGCGTAAGTAAGATACGTCGGAGTAGGATGGCCTATTTTTAGGCGTATCTTGGTTTGTGACTCTGGCGCACACAGGGTCGTTTGAAGGAATTTGGGGGCCCCAAGCAAAATGGGGCCCCCCGCACGGAAATCCTATGTTAGCGATACACTACTCCCCTCCTTGTCCCTATGTTTTTCTAATCTCACCTCCACATCTTCCCTGTAGGCTGCCGCTGTAGCGTGGCCAAGCTCCTCTTCCTCCTTTCAGTCCGGTGTTCTAACATTATGGGTCCCCAGCCCCCTATCAGGCCGGTTACCGCACGGTACAGGGGATTCAGTTTCCTGTGTTCCCGGCCAGACTGAAAGGAAGTGAGCACTCAGTGTGCACCCCCTGTAAGTCCGCTGTATCGTCATACTCCGCTCCCCATCACAGACTGCTCCGGAAGTGCTGGGCGGCCAACTGCGCATGCGCGATGCGTTCCAATGCATTTACGACAGTGCACACCAGCGAAACCTCGTTCGGCACCCAGGCTCTTTCCTTAACATCCCCGTGGATTGGAGGATGTTAAAAAAAGAGCCAGGAGGCCGAGCGAGCGGAGCGAGCCGTCCAAGCGAAGCGAGGAAGTGAGGCCGACTGGGCACTTACCTCTAAGTCCACGTCGCTCTGAATGACGGCTTCGCTGGTGTGCAGTGTCGTAAATATCGGTAAGTGTCGGATATCGGAGAACTGGAGAAAGTGCAGAGAAGGGCAACTAAACTGATAAGAGGCATGGAGGAGCTCAGCTATGAGGAAAGATTAGAGGAACAGAGTTTATTCACTCTTGAGAAGAGGAGAATAAGGGGGGATATGATCAACATGTACAAATATATAAGGGGTCCATATAGTGAACTTGGTGTTGAGTTATTCACTTTAAGGTCAACGCTGAGGACAAGGGGGCACTCTTTACGTCTGGAGGAAAAGAGATTTCACCTCCAAATACGGAAAGGTTTCTTCACAGTAAGAGCTGTGAAAATGTGGAACAGACTCCCTCCAGAGGTGGTTCTGGCCGGCTCAGTAGATTGCTTTAAGAAGGGCCTGGATTCTTTCCTAACTGCACATAATATAACTGAGTACTAAGTTTTGTAGGTAAAGTTGATCCGGGGTAAATCCGATTGCCTCTCGGGGGATCAGGAAGGAATTTTTTCCCCTCCGGTAGCAAATTGGATCATCGCTCTGCTGGGGTTTTTTGCCTTCCTCTGGATCAACTGTGGGTATGGAGTTGGGTGTATGGGATGTACTGTGTTTTATTTTGTTTGTTTATTTTTTTATTTTTTTTTATGGTTGAACTGGATGGACTTGTGTCTTTTTTCAACCTGACTAACTATGTAACTAACTAAAATGCTTTGGAACGCATCGCAGATGCGTTTGGAACGCATCGCAGATGCGTTTGGAACGCATCGCGCATGCGCAGTTGGCCGCCGCAGCACTTCCGGAGCAGTCTGTGATGAGGGAGCCGAATATGACACGTCACCGGCCGGGAACAGGAAACAAAATCTCCTGTACCATGAGCGGTACCCGGCCGGACTGACGGGACTCCAGGAGGAAGGAAGAGGAGCTAGACCAAGCTACAGCCTGGGAAAGGGAAGTTGGGGGCCCCAGGCCAGCTCGGGGCCCCAAGCAATTGTTTGTTTTGCCTGTCCTGTCCCGACGGGCCTGGGCGCACACATACGCCTGGCGCATATTTACGCTACGCCGGGAAAAGGTGA
The DNA here is from genome assembly GCA_029574335.1 of Rana kukunoris. Classification (NCBI taxonomy): domain Eukaryota; kingdom Metazoa; phylum Chordata; class Amphibia; order Anura; family Ranidae; genus Rana; species Rana kukunoris. The sequence continues at coordinate 153,711,086 of CM056058.1, read as the reverse complement.
GTTACGTCGGCGTAAGTGCTTTGTGAATCCGGGCCTTAGTATATATATATAAACATTTAGCACAACTTCAAAACCAGCCTATCAGCACTTGGTTCCACTATCTGAATCCACTAATTGCCCCCACTTCCTTGAGGACAGATTAAAAGGCTTGGAGATTAAAATGATGTCGTTGGAAACACACTTCTCGAATTCTACGTTCCTGGGTTTCATTCCCATTACAATTCATTTTAAAAGGTACCCAAAGCCCATTCAGAAAGTGATTCTTTTTCCAGCACAATGGGAACTTCAGACTAAAAAGAGGCAGGTTAGTCCCTAAATATCTTCTTGCCTACAAAGCCTTGTTTGTGAAATCTGTGGTTGCCACAAGCTTCTATCTAAAGTTCCATCAGTAACACGCGGGACAATAGAGGAATGTTACTGCAAAAATAAATCGACTCCTAATAGCTTTCAGAAGAACCGAGGGGGGAAAAGCAATTATATAGCATCTACATGCTAATCTTCCAGAATGGAGTCTCAGAGGAGTTCAAGAACCCTACTCAAAATTCCAACAGAGATAAGGGTCTAGTGCATTTGGCTTTGGTTGGCATAAAAGATTTTTTTTTTTTTTGGGGGGGATAATTATCTATGTGCTGAACATTTTTGTATTTGCTTTCATGTGCAATTCACAGTTTAACCCGAGCAAAGGCGTATTTATTTGTGAAAAAAAAAAAAAAAAAAAAACACAAACCAATACGCTTGATCGTTATTTTGTTCCTTCTACAACTACGTGAAAAACGGCAAACCGATTCCTAAGGGTCCTTTCACACGTGCGGAACGTTCGTCCGTTTTTAGACGTCCGTTTTTTGACCGCAATGCTTTCCTATGGGTCCTTTCACACGCATCCGCTAACGTCCGTCTTCGTTAAGCTCCGTATTTTTGAACGGAAGAAAACCCTATTTTTCTTCCGTCAAAAAAACGGAACGGACGAAAAACGGACTTTAGCGGACGATCCGTTTAACATCCGATCCGCTAACGTCCGTTTTTCATCAAAATATGTAATAAAAAAAAAGTTCTAACCAAAAAAAAAAAACGGATGAAAAAACGGATGAAAACGGATGAAAAACGGATGAAAAACTGATGAAAAACTGATGAAAAACGGATCAACTGATGATAAAAAACGGATCTAAAAAACGGTCCGCACGTGTGAAAGGACCCTAATATTTAAGGGCTCTTTCACACGTCCGTTCAGTTTTCCCCTTCAGTTGATCAGTTTTTCATCCCGTTTTTCGTCCGTTCCGTTTTTTTTGATGGAAGAAAAATAGGGTTTTCTTCCGTCCAAAAAAACGGAGCTTACCGCAGACGGATGTTAACGGACGTTTAGCGGATGCTCATCCGCTAACGGACGCTAACCCATAGGGAAGCATTGAGGTCCGTTAACGGATGTCCAAAAAAAACGGACGAACTGAACGGACGTGTGAAAGGGCCCTTATAGTGAGAGGGTAATTTCATCAATGGTCTGGCGAAGTCCAAGAGTCTGGAATTTTTGTAAGATTTATTAATTGATTTATTCTGGAGACTCCAGACCCAAGACACGAGGTTCAGTCGTTTTTTTGGGGGGAGAGGGGGCAATAGGAGTATTGTCTTATATACCCTTCGCCAATTAATATCATCATCTCATTATCAACAGTACCAGAAGATGCCAGTAGCTTGGTTTTCCATTACATATGGAGAGCAAGGAATGAAATAGCTAGGGTGGGCCAACTCAATATTGAACCCTAAGGACTGGGATGTCATTAAAGTTCATGTGCGTGTAACAATCATGCTAAATAATAGAGGATGATCCCCTTTAGAAAATTTGTTTATTCATAGTAAATAAAATAAAATAAAAAATGTACCAGGGAATATGAGAAATACTGGGCAATCCTCTCCATGGGATATGGGGACATACTGGGCAATCCCTTCCATATAATATGGGGACATACTGGGCAATCCCCTCCACACAACATGGGGACATACTGGGCAATCCCCTCCACACAACATGGGGACATACTGGGCAATCCCTTCCATACAATATGGGGACATACTGGGCAATCCCTTCTATACAATATGGGAACATACTGAGCAACCCCTTCCATACAATATGGGGAAATACTGGGCAATCCCCTCCATGGGTTATGGGGACATACTGGGCAATCCCTTCCATGGGATATGGGGACATACTGGGAAATCCCTTCCATGCAATATGGGGACATACTGGGAAATCCCCTCTTTGGGATATGGGAACATACTGGGGAACCCCTTCCATACAATATGGGTACATACTGGGCAACCCCTTCCATACAATATGGGGACATACTGGGCAACTCCTTCCATACAATATGGGGACATACTGGGCAATCCCTTCCATACAATATGGGGACATACTGAGCAACCCCTTCCATACAATATGGGGACATACTGGGCAATCCCTTCCATACAATATGGGGACATACTGGGCATTCCCCTCCACACAACATGGGGACATACTGGGCAATCCCTTCCATACAATATGGGGACATACAGGGCAATCCCCTTCCATACAACATGGGGACATACTGGGCAACCCCCTCCATACAATATTTCGACATACTGAGCAATCCATTAAGGGTTGGTAGTCATAAAAACAATAAAAGCCCCGGCTCCACAGCACCTCTGGCCTGGCATGCCAAAGGAACATCTCAGCTTACCAACAGGAAGATTGAGGTAACAAATATGATTGCCAAGTGTTTCCTAATGAGGTGGGAATGAAAAGTGAGAACATGCTGGTCTCTTTGACCAGTGTCACCCCCCCCCCCCCCCTGACACGTATTCAGAACCAGCATGCAAAATGTGTCAGCGGCAGCACCGGGCAGGGTGGCCATTAAGACTTGAATACATTTCCCTACACATGAAGCACTTAGTGGAAGACTCCGGGATTGAGTCAAGTCCCCGGCACATGAATAAATAAGAGTGCAGCTGTCATTTCTTACTTCCATCCTTCTAAATCCAACGTTTCTGATGATTATAAAACATAAGGGTGTGTAGGAGATACACAAAGGGGAATTCAAAGCCAAATTCCCAAGAGGATGGACAACATTTATACAACTTGCGATAAATGGAGGAAAACAGAAAAAAAATCGAATTTTGCAATTCACGTCAGAAAAATTGATAAAAATGACACACCATTTTGAAAATAAGCCATTTCTCATACACACGCTCGGATAGCTGATGGGATCTAATCCGATGGATTTTTTCCTTGGATATCCGATAAGCTGACTTTCATCAGTCTTGCCTACACACCAAAAACTGACTGTAAAACACTACGACGTGCTGAGATATATGAAGTTCAAAGCTTCCGAGCATGCGTCGACTTGATTCTGAGCATCCATGGATTTTTGACCGACGGATTTCCACACAGACGATCATTTTTTTTTTTTTTAAGGGTATTTTTTGTGCATAAACTCAAGAGAGAGGAGCTGGACTGCAGGAGTTGGGAGTAGGCAGACCCTCCCCCCAGAGGCAATCTGCCATCCTTCTCCATGCCCCCGGTGGCAATGGCAGGTGTGAGGGGGGGCCTCCCACTCACCCCGCCCTACCTGCTCCACTTGGGAGCCCAACTGGGGCCCAACAGGACCCCAACGGGGCAGAGGAACTCCCCCTATGAGGGAGTGAGGGGGTCTAGCCCACCCAGCCAGCCCCGTAGGTCCTTCGCCTCTCTTTTTTTAGGAGACCGCATGGCCAAAGTGCGTGTGTGTTAAACCAATTTCGTGTGCGTGCAAGTGTGGTGGTTTTTGTGGGGGGGGGGTGGGCATACTAAGCACAGGCGTACCCTGCATAGCACACCCACCGGGAGCCGGGCTGAGACCACCAAACTCAATTCACATGCAGCCGAGACCGGGATCCGAACCCTTGGCTGCAGAGGTGAACGGCTTGTCAGCGCAGTGCCAATCACGTTGAGCCACCACAGCTCCCCACGATCGTTTTTTTTAATATCGATTTTTATCCATAAGAAAAATTTAAAACACGTTCAATTTTTTTTCACCGATAGAAAACAAACCGATGGGGCCCACACACAGGGCCGGATTTGCTCTCCCTGCTGCCCCGAGGCCAGGTTCCGCGCAATGCACCCCCTCCCCGCCAACCGAACCACCCCCCCCCCAAATCAACAGAGAATGGCAACCGGGTGGCAGTGATGCCACGGTTAGTCCAATTATTATTATTTTTATTTATTTTTTACTTTTTTTTTTGTAGGCTGTTTGTTTACTTTTTTTTGTATAATGTTCTTATTATTTTTAATATTTTTTTTTTTATTCTTTACTTTTTAATTACTTTTTTATTTTAATAATTTAATTATTATTTCTTTTTTTTTTTTTTATATAATTTTTTTTTTCATGCCGCCCCTCTGCACCCTGCCGCCCCGAGGCCCGGCCTTGGTGGCCTTGTGGGAAATCCGGGCCTGCCCACACACAATCGGTTTGACCGATGAAAACGGTCTGTTTTTATCGGGCAAACCGATCGTGTGTACGGGGCTTTAGACTACTTTTTGGGGAATAAATCTTTTTGGTTATTTTTTTTTTCAGATACTGTGGATGATTCATTAACCACTTAAAACCTGGACCATTATGCAGGTTAAGGACCTTGCCCCTTGGCGTCCTTTTTTCCCCACAGAGCTTTCTTTTGGTGGTATTTGATCACCTCTGCGGTTTTTATTTTTTGCGCTATAAACAAAAATAGAGCGACAATTTTGAAAAAAAATGCAATATTTTTTACTTTTTTCTATAATAAATATCCCCCAAAAATATCTAAAAAAAAATATTTTTCCTCGGTTTAGGCCGATACATATTCTTCTACCTATTTTAGGTAAAAAAAAATTACAATAAGTGTTCATCGATTGGTTTGCGCAAAATGTATAACGTTTACAAAATAGGGGATAGTTTTATTAATAATTTTTTTTTGCTACTAATGGCGGCGATCAGCGATTTTCTTCATGACTGCGACATTATGGGGACACATTGGACAATTTTGACACATTTTTGGGACCATTGTCATTTTCACAGCAAAAAATTATATAAAAATGCACTGATTACTGTAAAAATGACAATGGTAGTGAAGGAGTTAACCACTAGGGGGTGCTGTAGGCGTTATGTGTGACCTCATATGTGTTTCTAACTGTAGGGGGGCGGGGATGGACGTGTGATGTCATTGATCGCCTTTCCCTATATCAGGGAACAGATGATCAGTGACACTGCCACTGTGAAGAACAGGGAAGGTGTGTTTACACTGACCTCTCCCCGTTCTTCAGCTTCGGTGACTGATCACGGGACACCGGCGGCGTTTGGGTCCGTGGGTACCGTGGGCGCAGTCACACGCTCGCGACCCCGTGGATGGGCTTAAAGAGACACGTACAGGTACGTGATTGTGCCCAGCTGTGCCATTCTGCCGACGTATATCGGGGTGAAAGGGTCCTTAAGTGGTTAAAGAAGTTGAGAATCTTCATTCAAAGCATTGTGTGAATATTCACCTCAATTATCCAATCGTGTGAAAAGCGAATTCCTGCTCATGTGTTTCATCTGCACATGATTGAGTATTCAAAGTGAACAGGAATTTGCTTTTCATGTGATTGGATGATTAAAGTGAATATTCACACAACATATTCTTAACTCTAAATCACCATCAATGCCTGGAAGATTCTCAACAACAAAATCAGTATCAATGTCTGGACTTCAGTGGGCAAAACTGTAAACAACGACTATTAAGGGGTTGATTTACTGAAGGCAAATAGACTGTCCACTTTGCAATGCAGTTGCGCTTTACAAATGCAATTGCTCCTGAGCTTAGTAAATGAGGTAAAGCCTGACTTTGTAAAGAATACCCAATCACATGCAAGGAAAATGCCATTGGAGAGTGCAACTGTGCTTGCAAAGGGCACTGTCTATTTGCCTTTAGTAAATCTGTCTCTTGAATTGAAGGCAGTGGCGGTTCGTCCATAGAGGGCGCTGGAGCGCCGCCCCCTCTGGCTCTCACCGCCACTGAGTCTAATAACATACTGTAGATTCATGCATTGCACGAATCTATGTTATTATCGCCGCTGTTCTTTTCAGATGGTCGGCGCTCATGTCCGGCCATCTGAATAACGGCAGCTGGTTGGCTGTACGGAAGTGCCTATCAGAGCCAGCCTATCAGATAGGCTTTCCGAGTACAGCCCTCGGGTCCCGGAAGCTTATCCTTGGAACGCACGGGGGGTGCGTTCCTTGGATAAGACTGACAGGCGTCTCAGCAAATCAGGTCGGCCGGTAACCTGATTGGCTGAGACGCCTGTCAGTCATCGAGGGCGGGAGAAGACTTCGAGGGACGTGGCGGGGTAAAGGTAAGTGCCGGGCGGGGGCAGGGCACAGCGGCGACGAAGGGCACAGTCAGTGACATCAATGGGCACAGTGGCGACAATAGGCACAGTGAGGACAATTGGCACAGCGGCATGAATGGGCACAGTGGCGACAATTAAAGGGCACAGTGACATCAACAGTGGCGACAATAGGCACAGTGGGGACAATTGGCACAGCGGCATGAATGGGCACAGTGGCGACAATTAAAGGGCATAGTGACATCAACAGTGGCGACAATAGGCACAGTGGCAATAATAGACAAAGTGGGGACAATAGGGAGAATTTGCACAGCGGCATGAATGGGCACAGTGGCGACAATTAAAGGGCACAGTGGCATCAACAGTGGCGACAATAGGCACAGTGGGGACAATGGGCACGGTACTGACAATTGGCACAGAGGCGACAATTTAAGGGCACAGTGGTGACAATTGATGGCACAGTGGCTGCGTTTGATGGCATGGCACAGTGGTGACAATTGATGGCACAGTGGCTGCGTTTAATGGCATGGCACAGTGGTGTGAATTGGTGGCACAGTGGCTGCGTTTGATGGCATGGTACAGTGGTGCGAATTGATGGCACATTGGCTGCGTTTGATGGCATGGTACAGTGGTGCGAATTGATGGCACATTGGCTGCGTTTGATGGCATGGGACAGTGGTGCGAATTGATGGCACAGTGGCTGTGTTTGATGGGCACAGTGAGGCTGCAATTTTTTTTTTTTTTCGTTTGCGCCCCCCCAAAAATGTTGAGCACCAGCCGCCACTGATTGAAGGGATGCCAACCTGTACAGCAGCCTTTCTAAACCTATTTTTTTTAGCATTAAGGAACCCATTTAAATAACTTTCCAGTACCACGGGAACCCCTGCAACAAATTACTATAGCCACAACTCTCAGTACAATCATTTTCACAGGAAGTATGATACTTACACTTTATTTGGAAGAATCCACCCCTTATGCAACAAAAAGATTATGACAACATAGTTACATAGTTACATACAGTGGAACCTCGGATTACGAGCATAATCCGTTCCAGGAGATTGCTCATAATCCAAAGTACTCGCATATCAAAGCGAGTTTCCCCATTGAAGTCATTGGAAACGAAAATAATTAGTTGCTGTGTTGAAAAGCATAAGAATGACTGATATAGAGAAGCATGTGTAAGACAGCAAATAAGCAACATCAATGGTACACCAAGCACCAGCCCATAAATGCCTACAAATGTCTAGGCAAGCCACAACTCATAAGGAACATTCGCCTGGGTGGCACAGGTGCTGGAAATACTAATTGATTAACCCGAAAATATTTCATGATGACCACTTCATAAGCATACGCCGCCCACTTAATCAGAGATTGATGGATCAAAGGCAATGTATATAAAATAAAAACCCAAACTCAAACATAAGCACTGAGATTTCAATTGGCTATTTCAATTGATAGCCATATTTCTTGACGGCACAAGAATTGGTAAATTGGTGACTGCTAGCAAAAACATAAACAGAGGAACGTGGGATTGGCGTGTTTCCTGTCCCATTTTTGTATTTCTGTTAATAAATACATATGGTCGTATAAAGTCTTGTCATTTTTATTGCCAGACTGTACACAAAAGGCTTACCCTCTAGATTCGGTGGCATGCTTCCAAGGGAAAAATTCCCCTCCTTCATATAAACCAACAATTCTTCTCCAGGCTCAATGTCTTTGATAACGTTATAAAAAAGCTGTAACGAAAAGAAAAAAGATACATAGGAATTAGGTTTTGTTTATGGGTTCCGTAGGCTCTATGTCAGAAGGTATCTACACAGCTTTGGTTACTCTATCCTTGATGACCCTCAAGAGTTTCCTTTTGTTTGTATTCAATATTGTGAGTAGCGGGATCAAGTTAGGTCAGCACTTCCAATGAGGAATCGTCAAAAAGTTAATGTCAAATCAATGCTTTATAGATTTCTTTTTTATTTTCATACAAATTATGATTGTGATGGGTGCTTCCATATGTATCTACACAGTTTTGGTTACTCTATCCTTGGTGACCCTCAAGAGATTTTTTTTTGTTTCTACTCAATAATGCGAATAGCTACACCAAGTTATGTCAACACTTACAATGGGGAATCATTAAAAATTCATATCATACAAATGCTTTATTGATTGGTTTTATTTTCATTTCAAATATATACATAAACGTTAGGATTGGTGATGGGTCTATGTTAAAAGTTATGGGCATCTACACAGCTTTGGTTACTCTATCCTTGATGACCCCCAAGAGTTTTCTTTTGTTTGTATTCAGTATAGTGAGAAGCAGGATCAAGTTAGGACAGCACTTCCAATGAGGAATCGTGAAAAAGTTAAATGTCAAATCAAAGCTTTATAGATTGCTTTTTTATTTTCATTCCAAATATATACATAAAAGTTATGATCACTGATGAAGGCTTCCATGGGCTCTATGTCAGAAGGTATCTACACAGTTGTAGTTACTCTGTCCTTGGTGACCCTCAAGAGATTTCTTTTGTTTCTACTCAATAATGTGAATAGCTACACCAAGTTATGTCAACACTTAAAATGGGGAATCATTTAAAATTCATATCATACAAATGTTTTATTGATTGCTATGTTTCAAATATATACATAAACATTAGGATTGGTGATGGGTCTATGTCAAAAGGTATGGGCATCTACACAGTTTTGGTTACTCTATTCTTGGCGACCCTTAGGAGATTATTTTGCTTTTACCTAATATTCTCAAGAGAAGTACCAAGTTGGGTCAGCACTTATAATGGGGAATCATCAAAAATATTGGGCCAGATTCACAGAGCCATTACGCCTGTGTAACTGGTGTTAGACTGGAGTAATTTCAAATTATGCGCGTTTTCTAGCTAGTCGGAAACCTCAAACCATGAATAGACGGCTGCGGGCTTCAATTCGACTGGATTACGTGTTAGTACGCCATCGGATCTACGCTGCAATAAAATTGCGGCCACTGGGTGGACTTCCCGTCGTTTTCCGCGTCGGGGTATGCTAATGAGCTTTTGCCGGCGATCCCCGAAATTACGATCTTCATTCGCAATCTCTTACGGCACCTTTAGTCATCTTTTTTTTGCGTAACACTATACCAGCTTTTTGCTGGTCTAATATTAGACAGCCCATGTTAGGTATGGCCGTCGTTCCCGCGTCGAATTTCTACGTTTTCCGACGTCTTTTATTATTTTTTACGTAAGTCGTCCGGGAATAGGAATGTTCGTAAACGACGCTACTCAAACAACGAATGACGTAACGACGTGATTTTGCGCAATGCACGGCGGGAAATTTCTGAACGGAGCACGCGCAGTTCGATTGCCGCGGGGACGCGCTTAATTTAAATGCTTCACGCCCCCCAATCGCGTATTTCGATTACGCGGCGAGAAATAGACTACGCCGCCGTAGCGTACGGGCAAAAATCTACCAGGATTCGGTGTAGAGCCTGGTGAAATACGGCAGCGTAGAGTATTTCGATTACGCAGCGCAATATTAAGTGTATCTGAATCTGGCCCATTATGTCTAATCAAAGCTTTATTGATTACTTTATTTTAATTCCAAATGTATACATATAAATTAGGATTGGTGATGGGTCTATGTCAGAAGGTATGGGCATCTACACAGTTTTGGTTACTCTATCCTCGGTGACCCTTGGGAGATCTATTTTGGTTTTACCTAATATTCTGAAGAGAAGTACCAAGTTGGGTCAGCATCTATAATTGGGAATTGTATGATTTTTCTTTTTTTGGTTGAACCTGATGGACTTGTGTCTTTTTTCAACCTGACTAATTATGTAAGTTAGGTTAGATCTTCCAACAAAAAATTCACGTAAAATCAATGCTTTATTTATTGCTTTATTTTCATTCCAAATTTTTATATAACAATTTGATTTGGTGAGGAAGGCTTCCATAGACTCTATGTCAGATGGTATCCAAACAGTTTTGGTTACTCTATCCTTGGTGACCCTCAAGAGATTTCTTTTGATTCTACTCAATAATGCGAATAGCTACACCAAGTTATGTCAACACTTACAATGGGGAATCATTAAAAATTCATATCATACAAATGCTTTATTGATTGCTTTATTATCATTTCAAATATATACATAAACATTAGGATTGGTGATGGGTCTATGTGAGAAGGTATGGGCATCTACACAGTTTTGAGAGAAAAATTAACTAGGGGCAAGTTATTGGACTTTTCAGGCACCTGAAGTGCCTGAAAAGTCCAATAACTTGAATGAATGAATGAATGAAAAACGTATATAGCGCAGCACATGCGAACTTAATCGCCTCTGGTTAATTTTTCTCTCATACTTAATAGGACGTGGCACCCACTATACTATCCAGTATCCACATGCTCACTACATGTGACGATACTACTTCCTTTCCTTCTCCCCTTTCTTTTCATCTACACAGTTTTGGTTACTCTATTCTTGGTGACCCTTAGGAGATGTATTTTGCTTTTACCTAATATTCTGAAGAGCAGTATTAAGTTGGGTCAGCATTTATAATGGAGAATCATCAAAAATATCATATCTAATCAAAGCTTTATTGATTGCTTTATTGTCATTCCATATTTATGCATATAAATTAGAATTGTTGATGGGCACTTCCATAGGCTCTATGTTGTAATTTTATATCGACACAGTTTTAGTTGCTCTTTCTTTGGTGACCCTTAAGAGATTTCTTTTGATTTTACTCAATATTTTAAAGAGCAAGGCCAAGTTAAGTCAGCACTCATAATGGAGACTCATTAAAAAAAATGAATGTCAAATCAATGCTTTATTGATTGCTTTATTTTCATTCCAAACACATACATAAAAATTAGGATTGGTGATGGGTGTCATAAGGTGTCTACACAGTTTTGGCTCCTCTATCTTTGGTATCCCTCAAAAGATTTTCTGCTGTTTTTACACAATATTTTGAATAGCAGGACCAAGTAACTATGTAACTGTGAGTATAGAATTGTTTTAATGGGATTGTATGATTTTTCTTTTTTTGGTTGAACCTGATGGACTTGTGTCTTTTTTCCACCTGACTAACTATGTAAGTTAGGTTAGATCTTCCAACAAAAAAATCACGTAAAATCAATGCTTTATTTATTGCTTTAATTTCATTCCAAATGTATATATAACAATTTGGCAATGTAATATATAACAAACGATTTGGTGATGGAGGCTTCCATAGGCTAAAGCCTATGTCAGAAGATGTCTACACAGTTTTGGTTACTCTATCCTTGGTGACCCTCAAGAGATTTCTTTTGTTTCTACTCTAATGCGAATAGCTACACCAAGTTATGTCAACACTTACAATGGAGTATCATCAAAAAATCATATCAAGCATTGATTAATTAATTTTCATTTCAAATATATGCATAAACCTAATATTCTGAACCAAGTTGGGTCAGCATTTATAATGGGGAATCATCAAAAAAATCATGTCTAATCAAAGCTTTATTTATTGCTTTATTTTCATTCCAAATGTATGCATATAAATTAGGATTGGTGATGGGTACTTCCATACGATTTATGTTGTAATGCACCTATAAAGTATTAGTTGCTCTATCTTTGGTGACCCTTAAGTTATTTATTTCTATTTTGCTCAATATTGTGAAGAGCAGGACCAAGTTAAGTCAGCACTTATAATGGAGAATAATGGAGAATCATTAAAAAAATGAATGTCAAACCAATGCTTTATTTTCATTCCAAATAAATACATCAAAATTATGATTGGTGATGGGTGCTTCCATAGGCTATATATTATATGGTGTCTACATAGTTTTGGTTGCTCTATCTTTGATGCCCCTCAAAAGATTTTCTGTTGTTTTTACTCAATATTTTGTATATCAGGACCAAGTGACTATGTAACCGTGAGTATAGGATTGTTTTAATGGGATTGTATGATTTTTCTTTTTTTGGTTAAACCTGATGGACTTGTGTCTTTTTTCAACCTGACTAACCATGTAAGTCAGGTTAGATCTTCCAACAACAAACACAGTTGTGGTTACTCTGTCCTTGGTGACCCTCAAGAGATTTCTTTTGTTTCTACTCAATAATGCGAATAGCTACACTTATAATGGGGGAATCATCAAAAATTTGTGTCAAATCAATGCTTTATTGATTGCGTTGTTTTCATTTCAAATTGATACATAAAAATTAAGATTGGTGATGGGTCTATGTTAAAAGGTATGTTGTTTACTCTATCTTTGGGCTATCTCAAGAGTTTTCTTTTGTTTTTACTCAATAATTAGAAGCACGGCACCAAATTAGGCAAACCGTTACAATAATGAATCGTCAAAACAAATTATATTTAATCAAAGCTTTATTGATTGTTGTTTTTTGTTTTCATTCCAAATATATACATAGAAACTAGGATTGGAGATGGGAACTCCCATAGGCTCTATGTCATAAATTATCTACACAGTTTTAGTTATTCTATCCTTGGTGAGATTTCTTTTGTTTTTACTCAAAATTCTGAGGAGCAGTCCCAAGTTGGTTCAGCATTTTTTTTGGGGGAATCATCAAAAATATCATGTCTAATCAAAGCTATAGTAATTGCTTTATTTTCATTCCAAATTTATGCATAGAAATTAAGAGTGGAGATGGAGGTTTCCATGGGGTCTATGTCATAAGGTGTCTACACAGTTTGGGTTGCTCTGTCTTTGGTGCCCCTCAAAAGATTTCTGTTGTTTTTTACTCAATATTGGGCCAGATTCAGGATGGCGAGTGGTTCTTTATTCCGGCGTAACGTTTCTCATTTACGTTACGCCGCCAAAACTTTTTGCGTAAGTACTGTATTCACAAAGCACTTGCTCCTAAAGTTGCGACGGCGTAGCGTAAATGGGCCGGCGGAATTCTAATTGGGTGGGTAGGGGGCGTGTAGTATTTAAAATAGGCGCGATCCCGCGGCGAACGTACTGCGCATGCGCCGGCCGTCAATGTATCCCAGTGCGCATGCTCCAAATTATGACAGTGTTTTCGACGTGAACGTCAATGATGTCAATCCCCATTCACGGACGAGTTACGCAAACGACGTAAAACTTTTCCAATCCGACGCGGTCACGGCGTCCATACTTAACATAGGATGCGCCTGCTTTTTGTTGCTTTATCTTTACGCCGGGAAAACCCTTACGTAAAAGTCGTAAAGTGACTGTGTCGGGCCCGCGTACGTTCGTGAATTGCCGTATCTCGCTGATTTACATATTCTCTGCGTAAATCAGCGAGAACGCCCCCGGCGGCCATTTTAAAACTGCAGTTAAGATCCGACGGTGTAATACAATTACGCCTGACGGATCTTTGCAGCAAACCGGCGTATCTTGTTTTCTGCATACAGAAAACAGATAAGCCAGCGCAAAGTGTGAGTTATGCCGGCGTATGACTGATACGCCGGCATAACTCTACCTGAATCTGGCCCATTGTGTATAGCAGAACCAAGTTAAGTTAGGGAACCATCAAGAATTTCATGTAAAATCAATTCTGTATTGGATTGTTTTATTTTCATTCCAATTATATACATAAAAAATAGGTTTTTGTGATGAAGGCTTCCATTGGCTCTATGTCAGAAGATGTCTACACAGTTTTGGTTACTCTATCCTTGGTGACCCTCAAAACGTTTTCTGTTGTTTTTATTCAATATTTTACATAGCAGGACCACGTAACTATGTAATTATAGTATTGGATTGTGTTAATGGGATTGTATGATTTTTTGGTTGAACCTGATGGACTTGTGTCTTTTTTCAACTTGACAAACCATGTAAGTTAGGTTAGATCTTTCAACAACAAAAATTCACGTAAAATCAATGCTTTATTTATTACTTTATTTTCATTTCAAATTTATATATACCAATTGATTTGGTGATGAAGGCTTCCATAGGCTCAATGACAGAAGGTGTCTACACAGTTTTGGTTACTCTATAATTGGTGACCCTCAAGAGATGTCTTTTGTTTCCACACTCATTAATGTAAATAGCTACACCAAGTTATGTCAACACTTATAATGGGCAATCATCAAAAATTCTAATCAGATCAATGCATTATTGATTGCTTTGTTTTCATTCCAAATTTATATATAACAATTTGATTTGGTGATGAAGGCTTCCATAGGCTGTATGTCATAAGGTGTCTACACAGCTTTGGTTACTCTATCCTTGGTGACCCTCAAGAGATGTCTTTTGTTTCTACTCATTAATGCGAATAGCTACACCAAGTTATGTCATCACTTACAATGGGGAATCATCAAAAATTCATTTAAAATCAATACTTTATTGATTGCTTTGTTTTCATCTCAAGTATATACATAAAAATTAAGATTGGTGATGGGTCTATGTTAAAAGGTATGGGCATCTACACAATTTTGGCTACCTTATCTTTGGTGACCCTCAAGAGATTTCTTTATTTTCTACTCATTAATGCGAATAGCTACACCAAGTTATGTCAACACTTACAATGGGGCAATCATGAAAAATTCATGTCAAATCAATGCTTTATTGATTGCTTTATTTTCATCTCAAATATATACATAAAAATTAAGATTGGCGATGGGTCTATGTTAAAAGGTATGGGCATCTACACAATTTTGGCTACCTTATCTTTGGTGACCCTCAAGAGATTTCTTTTGTTTCTACTCGATAATGATAATAGCTGCACCAAGTTATGTCAACACTTACAATGGGGGAATCATCAAAAATTCATTTGAAATCAATACTTTATTGGTTGCTTTGTTTTCATCTTAAATATATACATACAAATTAAGATTGGTGATGGGTCTATGTTAAAAGGTATGGGCATCTACACGGTTTTGGCTACCTTATCTTTGGTGACCCTCAAGAGATGTCTTTTGTTTCTACTCTACTCTTACAATGGGGAATCATTAAAAATTCATATCAAATCAATGTTTTATTGATTAATTTTTTTATTTCAAATAGGTTCAATATTTAAGGACTGTATAAGCCACCAGATAATTTACACCCGAGCAGTAAAACACAGTTATGTATATTTATCGAAAATCCTATTGAAAACGCCTACATTAAAAATTGTTACGTAAGTGTGCAAAAAAACTACGTATTGGATGCAAATACAATAACCTTCTCTATATAATTGGATATATTTATACTTTTATTCCAGAATGAAATCTCATCCTGTTACCATTGGCAGAATTCAACGAACAGCAACTGCAAGAAGTTTTTGTTTTTTTGGAAGAGCAGACATCGTTCGTTGGATGTTCAGGCCCTTTTCCGCCAAGGGTTAAAGCAATATGTATAGCTTAAAATTGAGTGTTGAAATTTTTAATGGTTGGGTATACAAGTCAGAGTGGTGTGTAGTGAGAAAGAATTCTGGCAAGGCTTAACTTTGGGCGATATTCCAGTTATAGTGTTAACATAAAAAGCAATGCACACAGCACACCCACTAGATCTTAAAACAGCGCTAGCCGATCTTTAATATCATATAGGCGACCAAGGGTCAATGAACAACTTCAGTAATTTTTGTAAATAAACTACAGCGTACTTTAAAAAAAAAAAAAAAAAAGTGACAGGCGCAGTAATACATCTAAAGGAACGCAGGCGAGAGAAAAATAGCATTTAAAAAAAAAAAAAGGGCTGGATCTCGCAAGCGACACTGCAGCTTGGGTTTAAGTGGGAATACATGTGTTCCAAAGGAATCCTTAGTGGTTTTAATACATTTGCTCAGTGGCTAACAACTGTAGCAAATAAACTGACGTCCATATGAGGCTTGTAAATGTTCTACAAATGTCATTTTTTTTTTTTTAAATATCGTATTCCCCACTTGCGTTTTTTTTTTTCGGTGCTGAACGTAATATTTATTTAGAAAAAAATTAAATTGCGGCAACAACACCGGCAATTATAGTGATCGAGAACAACTACTACATAGCAGGTACATAAAACCAAAAAATAAATGAAAATAAATAAAAAAAAGCATTCTTTGCAATACTTCTTTTAAAAAATTTAAATCTGAACAAATATTTTTTTTTTTATGTTACAAATACATTTTTTACAAGTTATTTTTATCTTTTTTTATGTTGTCTTTTTTCCATTTATTTTTTATTATTTTCAGTCGCCTTTTACACATTTTACTACTACTTTTGACTTTTGTTGATCCGGACCTGATGGCGAAAGGTGACAAACGCATTGATATATTTCTTTTTTTTCAATACAGTCGGATACTTATTGGTGTTGCCAAGAGTGGATTTGCTGTATTTTAACGTCTTAGCGAAATAATAAACTGCTGTAATTAACACCTCTTACACCTGCTCCTATCATTCGCCAAGTTAACCTTTTAGGACTATTCACTCCGGCACATAAAGCCAAACAAAAAAAAACAAAAAAAACAATCCGGCGGAACAATTGCAAACTGTCAGCAGGACCCGTGCAGTGTGAAGGGTTAATTAAGATCCCCATAAGGCCAGGAATTTCATATGTTTTCGAGCCGGTGTCAACCTAATACTCGAAAATACTGTATAATATCTCTACCAGGTGTGAAATTCTAACCAAGGCTGAGCCTGTTCTATGGGCCACATGTCCGGCATCACAACTACTGTGTGCCTAAGCTGAAAGGACAGTGGGGATCGTGTTAATCTTTAGTTGCCTGATATTGGTACAAAAATAGTCTAAGCGTAAACAACAAAAGCAGCAAAATCAATAAATAATAAATAAATGTTGTATGACAAAAAAAAAAAAACAGATCTTACAGCAGCTTTCCGTTTTTTGGATCACCCTACCAATTTTTTTTTTTAATTTTTGGGCCACCCTACAATGCACCTACCAATATTATTTTCTGTGCCACCCTACCATGCACCCTACTAATATTATTTCATTTTATGGGCCCCCTTACTAATATTATAATATTGGTCGGGTGTATGGTAGGGACCATACACCCGGCCAATATTATTTTTTGTGCCACCCTACCATGCACCCTACTAATATTATTTAATTTTATGGGCCCCCCTACTAATATTACAATATTAATTGGGTGTATGGTAGGGACCATATACCAGGACAATATTATTTTTTGGACCACCCTACCATGCACCCTAACAATATATTTATTTTTTTGGGCCACTATACCATACACACTACCAATATTATTTTTAGGTCATCCTACCATCAAACCTACCAATATTATTATTTTTTGGGCTATCCTACCATGCATCCTACTAATATTATCTAATGTAATAAGCTATCCTACCAATATAATATTGTTAGGGTGTATGGTACTGTAGTGATTATACACCCTACCAATATAATTTTTTTGGGGGGCACCCTACCATACACCTTAAGGATATAATGTTTTTGGGACACCCTATCATACATCCTAAGAATATATATTTTTTGGGCCACTCTACCAAAATTATGTTTAGGTCACCCTACCAATATTATTATTTTTTTGGGCCACCTTACCATGCACCCTACTAAAATGATTTAATTTAATGAGCTACCCTACCAATATAATATTGGTAGGGTGTATGGTAGAGATTATACACCCTACCAATATAATTTTTTGGACCACTCTACAATACCCTCCCACCACCAATATCATTTTTTTGGGCCACCCTATCAGATACCTTAAGAATATAATGTTTTTGGGCCACCCTATCATACACCTTAAGAATATATATATATATATATATATATTGGGCCACTCTACCATACCACTAACAATATTTATTTTTGGGTCACCCTACAATGCACCCTACTAAAATAATTTCATTTAATGAGCTACTCTACCAATATAAGATTAGTAGGGTGTATGGTAGGGATTACACGCCCTATCAATATTATTTTTTGGACCATGTTACCATACACCCTTACCAATATACATTTTTTTTAGGGCCATCCTACTATACACCCTACCAATATTATTTTTTTGGGCCAGTCTACCATACCACTACAAATATAATTTTTTGGATCACTCTATAATGCACCCTACCAATATAAAACATTTTAGGGCCACCCTACTATACACCCTACCAATATAATTTTATTTGGGCCAATCTACTATACACCCTACCAATATAATTTTATTTGGGCCACCCTACTATACACCCTACCAATATAAAAACAATTTTGGGCCACCCTACCATACACAAACCAGCATTAAAATGGAACAAAATGGGTCACCCCAAAAAAACAGAAGTTGCACAAGGAGAACCAACCACGGTATTTATTATGCAGAAACAATACTTTATTGGAAAAAATAGACCAACTGTCAAACCTTTCAGGCCAAATGGCCAAATACCTCCAAGCACCAACAGTTAAAAACAAAATTGGACAACGTTGTCACACACATGCAGCAAAACAGGCACCCTACCCATACACCCTACCGATTAAAACATTTCGGGCCACCCTACCATGCACCATACCAATATTACTTTCTGGGCCACCCTACCATACACCCTGCTAATATATTTTTTTCTGGCCACCCTACCATACACCCTACTAATATAATTTTTTTGGGCCATCCTACCATGCACCCTACTAATATAATTTTTGGGCCATCCTACCATGAACTCTACCAATATCACTCTCTGGGCCTCCCTACCATACACCCTACTAATATAGTTTTTTGGCCACCCTACCATGCACCCTACTAATGTAATGTTTTGCCCATCCTACAATGAACTCTACCAATATTACTCTCTGGGCCACCCTACCAATATAGTTTTTTGGCAGACCCTAATATGCACCCTACCAATATTACTTTCTGGGCCACCCTACCATACACCGTACCAATATTATTGTTTGAGCCACCCTGCCATGCACCCTGCTAATATAACTTTTTTTCCCACCCTACCACTAATTATATTTCCTTTTATGGGCCACCCTACTGATATTATACTTCTTTCAAACCCAGTTTTCTATGACAACGCTTAAACCATAAAACCATGCCTGAAAATAATTAGATTCAAGGTTTACGTAAACCAGATTGCAGGACAGCAATGAATAAAATAACTACTAATACAATACTATAATACTTTTTTATTTTTTACTTATTTGGTTAATGGTACGAGTGCACGGCAAACATAACTGCTCTTTTCTAGCCTTAAGCACATTGATAGCTTATAGAACTGGAGGTGGGGGTCTTGTATAATGTAAGGAGACCAACTCTCCCCCTCCCCCCCCCACCCTGTACATGCTGCTCCCACCCTTCTCCAGGAGACACAAGGGGTGCTCATGTTTGAGCATTTTAACTAAAAAAACATCTTAGAACAAGAATAAAAAACAAAACGGTCTATAAAAAAATGCATGTAGTAACATTGTATCTCTAGGTAATTAACAACGAAGGTCAAACTATGCCCAGATACAGTCTACAAAAATACATTGTATCTCTAGAAAGGTTATGCAACATTTATTGCAAAAAACAAACAAGAAACAATGTTGCAAATTTGCAAAAAAAAGGGTTCAGGATAACGCAGAGGTTAAAAAAAAAAAGAAAAAAAAGCCCAGCTAAAGTCAAGAATAATTCTACGAAGGAGAAAGACGTTGTTGACATTGAGACAATTATGATATTGTCCAACAAAAGACTGGTCTTTCTCTCGTACACGTTACCTTTCCTACAAACCGGTAGTTTTCGCTAGTTAGTGAGGTCGAAAATAAAACACACACAATGGGGCCATCGAGTCCTGTCTGTTCTTACACATTTCCAACAGGATTGTGAGCTCCTCGACTCTTTCTGCTCCTGCCCTGAAACTCCTGTCCATTCACTGCTGAACATAATAGAAGAAGTGCCACCTTCAAGGGTTTTTTTTTTTTATTAAAGCCAAACTTTTTCAAAAGCATTCCTTGAACCATGCAACTCACTCCTATGATCACTAACTTACCTTTTGTTAATTAAGCTTTGTTAATATGATGTTTGAAAGAAACATAAGCAATACTCAAGAGCAAAACACAATACGAGGTCGAAAATAACCGATACTGCCTTTAAAATATTTATATATATATATATATATTTTAATTTTAAATTATAACAGCAAAAAAAAAATAACTCTACAATCAATTCAAAGCAATTAAAAATTGTATTTCCTAAATTCTAGCAGGTATGGGGGCTTACGTTGGGGTTACAAACAGGTGTTCCCGGTGTGAAATAAAAAATGATATAATTTATATTTAAATTTAGATTATTTAAATTAATAAAATATATTAAACTGTTTTGGTGAACACAAAACGATTTAATGCAAAAATAAAATATATTATAGAAATTTGTCTTTCAATTTAAAAAAACATGTTCATATAGCTGGACAATGATACAAAAGGTTATATTCCCAAAAGAATTCCTACTCGAAATGTATTAAAACT
>CM056058.1:153552894-153680394 GCA_029574335.1 Rana kukunoris | reverse complement strand
TGGTAACGTGACGATTTTAAGGTTCAATGAGGGTCCAAAGTTTAAAAAAATGCAATGATTTAAAAAAATAAATAAAAAGAAAAGCTTTGTTTATCTGAAAAGTGATAAAGAATTAGGGACAGGTATAAATTATTTCTAAAAGAGATTCAAAAAAGAAAAAAAAGAAAATATATTTAAAACATTTTTTTATTGAAATGTTTATCATTTATTAATCAGTTGAATTTTTTTCTTTATTTTTTTTTGTGCTATGAAGACCAATAACATATTTATACCTCCTGGATTTTTTTTTTAAATTAGTTTATTAATCAGGTGCTATTTATTTAATAATTTTATTTTTTATTTTTATAGTGCTATGAAGATCAATAAAACCTCCTGTTTTTTATTTTTTTATTTATTTCATTGTACCCTTTGATGCTCGCCTGTTTAGGGTAATTAAGTAGCTGATTGTGTTTTTTAAGTAGCTGATTGTGTTTTTTTTTCTTTATTTTTTTTTGTGCTATGAAGACCAATAAAATATTTATACCTCCTGGATTTTTTTTTTTATTTATTAATCAGGTGCCATGTATTTATTTATTTATTTATTTTTATAGTGCTATGAAGATCAATAAAACATCCTGATTTTTTTTTTATGATAATGAAGCATTTTTGTAATAATTTCATTGTACCCTTTGATGCTCACCTGTTTAGGGTAATTAAGTAGATGATTTTTTTTTTCGTTATTATTTTTTTGTGCTATGAAGACCAATAAAATATTTATATCTGCTGGATTTAAAAAAAAATTTCCCCATTTATTAATCAGGTGCCATGTATTTATTTATTTTTATAGTGCTATGAAGATCAATAAAACATCCTGATTTTTTTTTATGATAATGAAGCATTGTACCCTTTGATGCTCACCTGTTTAGGGTAATTAAGTAGATGATTATTTTTTTTCGTTATTATTTTTTTGTGCTATGAAGACCAATAAAATATTTATATCTGCTGGATTTAAAAATGTTTTTCCCGTTTATTAATCAGGTGCCATGTATTTATTTATTTATGTGTGTATTTATTTTAATAGTGCTATGAAGATCAATAAAACATTTATACCTCCTGATTTAAAAAAAAAAAATATTTTTGTAATAATTTCATTGTACCCTTTGATGCTCACCTGTTTAGGGTAATTAAGTAGCTGATTGTATTTTTTTTTTTTTTTTTTAACAAAAATTATTGTGTCATCTCAAGAGCTGAAACTAATAAAGCCCCAAAAAGTAAAAGATAAAGAAAAAAAAAAATGCTACTGAGAAAAAATCTTCAAAATAGGAGCTGAAACTAATAAAGTGCCCCCCCCCCCCTCCATTTTTTTTAAATGCTACTCAGAAAAACTTTTCAAAAAGGAGCTGAAATGAATTAAGCCACCCCCCCAAAAAAATTTAAGAAAAAAAAATAAAGCCCCCCCCCCCCAAATAAATAAATAAATAAATGCTACTGAAAAAAACTCTTCAAAAAGGAGCTGGAACTAATAAAAAATTAAAAAATGTATTAAAAAATGTGATCAAGAGAAAAAGCTACTGAGAATAACTCTTCAGACGATGATATGAGGCATTATATAATAACAAGTTTTTACTTACAGCTACAGAGGGAGGTGAACTTTTTGACCTGCAGCGAGCAATGTGTGATTTTTGAGCTGTGATAGTTCCTTGCCTACTGTTGGGACGTGTGTGTATGAATTACATAACCAAGTGTTCAGAGTACATATTTGCCCTCTACTGCTTTTTTTTTTATTTTTTTATAAAGATGCACTATATTGTCAAAAGTATTGGGACGCCTGCCTTTACACGCACACGAACTTTAATGGCATCCCAGTCTTAGTCTGGAGGGTTCAATATACTCCATCACCGAACTCGCTCATCTAAGTCTTTATGGACCTTGCTTTCTACACCGGTCCAAATCATTTGGTGGAGGGGGGATTATGGTGTGGGATTGTTTTTCAGGGGTTGGGTTTGGCCCCTTAGTTCCAGTGAAGAGAACTCTTAAGGCGTCAGCATACCAAGACATTTTGGACAATTTCATGTTTCCAACTTTGTGGGAACAGTTTGGGGACGGCCCCTTCCTGTTCCAACATGACTGCCCACCAGTGTACAAAGCAAGGTCAATAAAGACATGGATGAGCAAGTTCGGGGTGGAGGAACAATAAGAGTTCCCTTCACTGGACCTAAGGGGGCCAAGTCCACCCCCCAAAAAACAACCCCACACCATAATCCCCCCTCCACCAAATGGAGGACTCTGTGCAGGACAGTCAAGTTCCTCCACCCCAAACTTGCTCATCCATGTCTTTATGGAAATTGCTTTGTGCACTGGTCCCAATCATTTGGTGGAGGGGGGATTATGGTGTGGGGCTGTTTTTCAGGGGTTGGGCTTGGCCCCTTAGTTCCAGTGAAGGGAACTCTTAAGGCGTTAGCATACCAAGACATTTTGGACTTTGTGGGAACAGTTTGGGGACGGCCCCTTCCTGTTCCAACATGACTTACAAACCAGTGCACAAAGCAAGGTCCATAAAGACATGGATGAAAGAGCTTGGGATGGAGGAACCTTAAGAGTTCCCTTCACTGGAACTAAGGGGCCAAGCCCAACCCCCAAAAAACAACCCCACTTCATAATCCCCCTACCCCCCACAGCATAATCCCCCCCATCAAATGATTTGAACTAGTACACAAAGCAAGGTCCATAAAGACATGGATGAGTGAGCTTGGGATGGAGGAACCTTAAGAGTTCCCTTCACCGGAACTAAGGGGCCAAGCCCAACCCCCAAAAAAACAACCCCACACCATAACCTCCCCTCCACTAAATGATTTGGACCATTGCTAAAAGCACGGTCCATAAAGACATGGATGAGTGAGCTTGGGATGGAGGAACCTTAAGAGTTCCCTTCACTGGAACTAAGGGGCCAAGCCCAACCCCCAAAAAACAAAACCCACACCATAATCCCCCCTCCACCAAATAATGGATGAGCGAGTTTGGGGTGGAAGAACTTGACTGGCCTGCACAGAGTCCTGACCTCAACCCGATAGAACACCTTTGGGATGAATTAGAGTGGAGACTGTGAGCCAGACCTTCTCGCCTAACATCAGTTTCTGACCTTACAAATGCTCTTCTGGAAGAATGGTCAAACATTCCCATAGAAGAGGTGAAGCTGTTATAGCTGCAAAGGGCGGGGCCAACTCAATATTGAACTCTACAGACTAAGACTGGGATGTCATTAAAGTTCATGTGCGTGTAAAGGCAGGTGTCCCAATACTTTTGAAAAGTGATGTCAATGGGTGGCACGTCTGGCGTCCAACGACAGAAGAGTCAAAGCATACATAAAAGAATTCAGCGATGGCCAAGCGGCGGCGCCTCCTATTTAAAAGTTTTCGTTATTTACTTGTCTTGTGATCAATTAACATTTGTTTTCAGAAAGAAATATTTTGTGGTCCAACAGTCTCTGAATTACATTTTTTTTCTCCAGCTGTTGTTTTTATAGTGCGTTCCAAGAATCTGAATGATTGCTGGAGAGCGACTTTAAACTTTTCTTATCGTTAAAAAATTCATACTTGAAGTACAGAGCGTGTCCTCACCATGAGACGGATAGGATTCCATCATCTTCTGGGGGGTTTACAATAACGCATGGCTTTTGGACCTTTTGTTTTTAGTGGTCGTAGAACACCCGGGGCAGGTCTAATACGTCAGCGTTATATTGACGACATACAAAGGCCTCCCCAATTATTAGGTACATTCCACCCAATCACTTTCAGCGAAATCTACGATCTTCAACCTTTCTAAACAAAGGGCCGGTTTACTGTTCTTCAGGCCTTTGTGGGGCCGGACTGTGCCCAGTGGGAGTAGAAAATGTCATTGCATCAGCGGGAGTAAACAATTCCACATTTTCGGTAATAGGGAAGGAATAGTGCCTCATCATTGGTCTCAGTGGGAGGAATAGTGCCCCATCATTGGTCTCAGTGGGAGGAATAGTGCCACATCATTGGTGTCAGTGGGAAGAATAGTGCCTCATCATTGGTGTCAGTGGGAGGAATATTGCCCCATCATTGGTGTCAGTGGGAGGAATAGTGTCCCATCATTGGTGTCAGAGGGAGGAATAGCGCCTCATCATTGGTGTCAGTGGGAGGAATAGTGTCCCATCATTGGTGTCAGTGGGAGAAATAGTGCCCCATAATTGATGTCAGTAGTGACATCAGATAGCATCAGAGTCAGTTATTCAGTTAGCGCCAGATTGCTCGGCACAATATCGCAGTCACACTACAAGTCGCTGATCGCCGCCATTACTAGTGTCTGTATGAATCAGTATTTTGATCATGATCAGAACTATAGTATAGTGTCCCCAGTAGTATAGTGTCCCCAGTAGTATAGTGTCCCCAGTAGTATACTAGCCCCAGTAGTATACTAGCCCCAGTAGTATAGTGTCCCCAGTAATATACTGTCCCCAATAGTTTAGTGTCCCCAATAGTATAGTGTCCCCAATAGTATAGTGTCCCCAGTAATATAGTGTCCCCAATGATATAGTGTCCCCAATAGTATACTGTCCCCAGTAGTATAGTGTTCCCAATAGTATACTGTCCCCAATAGTATAGTGTCCCCAGTAGTATACTAGCCCCAGTAGTATAGTGTCCCCAGTAATATACTGTCCCCAATAGTATAGTGTCCCCAATAGTATAGTGTCCCCAGTAATATAGTGTCCCCAATGATATAGTGTCTCAAGTAGTATAGTGTCCCCAATAGTATACTGTCCCTAATAGTATACTGTCCCCCTGTAGTATAGTGCCCACAATAGTATAGTGTCCTCAATAGTATACTGCGCCCAATAGTATAGTGTCCCTAATAGTATAGTGTCCCCAGTAGTATAGTGTCCCCAGTAGTATAGTGTCCACAATAGTATAGTGTCCCCAGTAGTATAGTGTCCCCAGTAGTATAGTGTCCCCAATAGTATAGTGTCCCAGTAGTATAGTTTCCCCAATAGTATAGTGCCCCCAATAGTATAGTGTCCCCAATAGTATAGTGTCCCAGTAGTATAGTTTCCCCAATAGTATAGTGTCCCCAGTAGTATAGTTTCACCAATAGTATAGTGTCCCCAGTAGTATAGTGTCCCCAGTAGTATAGTGTCCCCAGCAGTATAGTGGCCCCAATAGTATAGTGTCCTCAGTAGTATAGTTTCACCAATAGTATAGTGTCCCAGTAGTATAGTGTCCCCAGTAGTATAGTGTCCCCAGCAGTATAGTGTCCCCAATAGTATAGTGTCCCCAGTAGTATAGTTTCACCAATAGTATAGTGTCCCCAGTAGTATAGTGTCCCCAGTAGTATAGTGTCCCCAATAGTATAGTGTCCCAGTAGTATAGTTTCACCAGTAGTATAGTGTCCCCAGTAGTATAGTGTCCCCAATAGTATAGTGTCCCAGTAGTATAGTTTCACCAATAGTATAGTGTCCCCAGTAGTATAGTGTCCCCAGTAGTATAGTGGCCCCAATAGTATAGTGTCCTCAGTAGTATAGTTTCACCAATAGTATAGTGTCCCAGTAGTATAGTGTCCCCAGTAGTATAGTGTCCCCAGCAGTATAGTGTCCCCAATAGTATAGTGTCCCCAGTAGTATAGTTTCACCAATAGTATAGTGTCCCAGTAGTATAGTGTCCCCAGTAGTATAGTGTCCCCAGCAGTATAGTGTCCCCAATAGTATAGTGTCCCCAGTAGTATAGTTTCACCAATAGTATAGTGTCCCCAGTAGTATAGTGTCCCCAGTAGTATAGTGTCCCCAATAGTATAGTGTCCCAGTAGTATAGTTTCACCAGTAGTATAGTGTCCCCAGTAGTATAGTGTCCCCAATAGTATAGTGTCCCAGTAGTATAGTTTCACCAATAGTATAGTGTCCCCAGTAGTATAGTGTCCCCAGTAGTATAGTTTCACCAATAGTATAGTGTCCCAGTAGTATAGTTTCACCAATAGTATAGTGTCCCCAGTAGTATAGTGTCCCCAGTAGTATAGTGTCCCCAGTAGTATAGTGTCCCCAAAAACGCAGTTATACGGAATACATTTTGGCCTACATTTAGGAAGAAATTTGATGTTATTTAAAAATGTTTTATAACAATTTTTTTATATATATTTAAAAAAAAATCCATTTATATAATAAAAATAAAAATCACAGTGGTGATTAAATACCATAAAAAATTGGTAAATTTGTGTGAAAAAATAATAATATAACTTTAAGAGTGAAAATGTTGGTGCAGCTCTGCATAGAAACCAATCAGCTTCCAGGTTTTATTGTCAAAGCTTCATTGAACAAGCTGAATTTAGAAGCTGATTGCACCAGATTTTGCACCCTCTGCTTTTAGTAAATCAACTCCGACATGCCCAGGCAATTTGTGATGCGGTGTGACAGTCTTTATCAAGCCCCAGTGCTGGTCTCCTATTGCATCCCATTGTGATGACTTTCCTCCTCAAGGCACCTGGTACAATGGACACATTGATTCCCCCCACAAGCAGGAGGGTTGAAGGCCCTACTACAGAAGGATGCATGCATTGTACTAGACAAAGCACCCACTCCAAAGGGTTGTAAGGATATCAGAAGTCTCTGACATTTGGAGGGACACTTAACCTGCCCTTTCATGCTATCTTCTAGTCACCGAGTATCTTCCTGACTTTATTATCTAAACAAGCAAAACAAGTGTCCCCGCTGAAATATTTTCCCTTTATTTCAGTTCTGGTGAAAACTCAAGATTTTGGATTTCTCATCACTTTTGGCCCTGGGAAAATGGGCAACCAAGACGAAGAAAGGGTGCGGGAGCAAGGGAATGTCACCAGCTCACCATGGATCTCCAGAGTGGGCAGGGCCGATCCTAGGAAGGGTGCATTGCACCCAGGTGCCTGCAGAGGTGGGGGCGCCAAACATCTAACAGACTCTCTAACAGAAGCCCTCTCTGTGTCCATCGGAGAGGCCCCCCTCCAGGTCCCAATAAAGTACTGCTTCTCTTCTTGTATTTTGTTTATTGTGAAGAGATCATGTAAGGATCCCAGGTTAATGAAGACTTCATGGGGGAGCATCTCTGTGGTTGAGTTGTTGCCATAGAAACATTTGTAAAGGGGAGGAGTTAGTAACATGACGACGCCCATGTGAGGGTGCCAGAAATATTTCTGCACCCAGGCGCCCGTGACCCCAGGATCGACCCTGAGAGTGGGTCCAAAGCTTTTTTTGAGTGATCACATTGTTACAGCAGAAGCAACCTTTCGGAGCCTCGCAGGACCCTTTCATCAGGCATGTGATGATAAAGGGGGTCCTGCGAGGCTCCAAAACATTGCTTACAGTGGAACCTCGTATTACGAGCATAATCCGTCCCAGGAGAATGCTCGTAATCAAAAGTACTAGCAATTCGAAGCAAGTTTCCCCATTGGAGTCAACGGAAACGAAAATAATTTTTTTCCGCATTGACTTCAATGGCATGCAATACTGCATGCGGCCAGAGACGGGGGGGGGGGGGCGCCGGAGAGACTCGGAAACGTCCGGAAAGGCCTGAGTACAGTTCAGCTGACCTCGGCAAACCTCGGAAAGTCTAGGGTATAACAGTTTTTCCAGAATGCTCAGTTCTCATGGAGTACGGGTCAGTCGACACCGACCTGGAGGTGGTGCCACCATGGTATTTCCCCTCCCTTCTCCCCCTTTGATAGGGGGAGGGCGATGGGAAGGTCCTGAGCTTCCTATGGTTGCTTATAGGGGGCGGCAAAGTTTCTTTGAGATGTTTTTTTGTTTGTTTTCATTCTTGACCTGTTTTATGTTTCCGTTTTGAGGTAACCAGTGTTTTTGGATGTGTAGGTCAAATGAATTTTAGCATTCTTCCCGAACAGGCTGTCCCCCAGTATAATCCCCCAGGTCAGTCTGTCCCCCAGTATAATCTCCCCAGGCCAGTCTGTACCCCGTTATAATTTCCCCAGGTCAGTCTGTCCCCCAGTATAATTCCCCCAGGTCAGCCTGTCCCCCAGTATAATTCCCCCAGGTCAGCCTGTCCCCCAGTATAATTCCCTCAGGTCAGTCTGTCCCCCAGTATAATCCCCCAGGCCAGTCTGTCCCCCAGTATAATTCCCCCAGGCCAGTCTGTACCCCAGTATAATTCCCCCAGCTCAGTCTATCCCCCAGTATAATCTCCCCAGGTCAGGCTGTCCCCAGTATAATTCCCCCAGGTCAGTCAGTCCCCGAGTATAATCTCCCCATGTCAGTCTGTCCCCCCAGTATAATTCCCCCAGGTCAGTCTGTCCCCCAGTATAATTCCCCCAGGCCAGTCTGTCCCCCAGTATAATCTCCCCAGGTCAGTCTGTACCCCAGTATAATTCCCCCAGGTCAGTCTGTCCCCCAGTATAATCCCCCAGGTCAGTCTGTCCCCCAGAATAATCCCCCCAGGCCAATCTGTACCCCAGTATAATCCCCCAGGTCAGTCTGTCCCCCAGAATAATCCCCCCAGGCCAATCTGTACCCCAGTATAATCCCCCCAGGTCAGTCTGTCCCCTAGTATAATTCCCCCAGGCCAGTCTGTACCCCAGTATAATTCCCCCAGCTCAGTCTATCCCCCAGTATAAACTCCCCAGGTCAGGCTGTCCCCAGTATAATTCCCCCAGGTCAGTCTGTCCCCGAGTATAATCTCCCCAGGTCAGTCTGTCCCCCAGTATAATTCCCCCAAGTCAGTCTGTCCCCCAGTATAAATACCCCAGGCCAGTCTGTACCCCAGTATAATTCCCCTAAGCCAGTCTGTCCCCCAGTATAATCTCCCCAGGCCAATCTGTACCCCAGTATAATTCCCCCAGGTCAGTCTGTCCCCCAGTATAATCTCCCAGGTCAGTCTGTCCCCCAGAATAATCCCCCCAGGCCAATCTGTACCCCATTATAATTCCCCCGGTCAGTCTGTCCCCCAGTATCACCGGCAGGTCAGTCTGTCCCCAGTATAATTCCCCCAGACCAATCTGTACCCCGTTATAATTTCCCCAGGTCAGTCTGTGCCCAAGTATGATCACCCAAGTTCAGTCTGTCCCCCAGAATAATTCCCCCAGGTTAGTCTGTCCCCTAGTATAACACTTCAGGCCAGTCTGTCCCCCAGTATAATTCCCCCAGGTCAGTCTGTCCCCCAGTATAATTCCCCCAGGTCAGTCTGTTCCCCATTATAATCCCCCCAGGTCAGTCT
Source organism: Rana kukunoris (assembly GCA_029574335.1). Lineage (NCBI taxonomy): Eukaryota > Metazoa > Chordata > Amphibia > Anura > Ranidae > Rana > Rana kukunoris. The sequence goes on along the minus strand of CM056058.1, from coordinate 153,671,206 downwards.
TTCCCCCAGTATAATTTCCCCGTCAGTCTGTCCCCCAGTATAATTCCTACAGGTCAGTCTGTCCCCCAGTATAAATCCAAGAGGCCAGTCTGTACCCCAGTATAATTCCCCCAGGCCAGTCTGTACCCCAGTATAATTCCCCCAGGCCAGTCTGTACCCCAGTATAATTCTCCCAGGTCAGTCTTTACCCCAGTATAATTCCTCAAGGCCAGTCTGTACCCCAGTATAAATCCCAGAGGCCAGTCTGTACCGCAGTATAATTCCCCCAGGCCAGTCTGTACCCCAGTATAATTCTCCCAGGTCAGTCTTTACCCTAGTATAATTCCTCAAGGCCAGTCTGTACCCCAGTATAATTCCCCCGGGCCAGTCTGTACCCCAGTATAATTCCCCCAGGTCAGTCTGTTCCCCATTATAATCCCCCAGGTCAGTCTTCCCCCCAGTTAAAGCCAATATAATTAAAGCACTGGTAGCTGAGAGGAGGGGAGAGGGGGTGGGAGGACTGGTGCTGCAGGCCTGCCACTAATGTGTCCGTGTTTTAGACGGACTGAAACCCAGACACAGGATCAAAAACACGGACTGTCCGGGTGAATCCCGGACAGGTGGCAACCCTAGGTGGGGAGCGGAGGAAGATCACTCTGCCAGGGAAGGCAAGGAGATAGGCCAGCAGGCAGAAGAACATGCTAGCGGAGCTGAATGGGCATGCACCCCGAAACAGCAAAACTATCCCCTCTGCTCCGATCTGAGGGGCACAGATAATGGAAAAAATACTGAGCTAGTAGGTGCATTGGAGCGGGGGGGGGGGGAATGGTTGAAATTCAGATTTTTTTTGATTCTGCACTGTCTTTAAAATTGCCCCAGCCCCCTTTCAAATCCAACAAAACTGGGGACAGACTTGGCCCGGGGACAGTATCCTCAATCCGGGGACGGTCCCCTGCATACCGGGGACGTCTGGTCACCCTACTTTTAGGGCACAGCACATCCTTTGCTCTCTATGAGAACAGAGGTCGATTATCAGTCACATCTTGTACACCGTCTAACATCTACGGCCCGCCTGAGCTTTCCCTTTGGTCGTAGAAGGTAGAATTCACAGGCCTGCAATCTTATACGGGGGCTATTGAATTATTTCCAACAATAGGTTTGCTTCCTGATAGTCGCGTTCAGGAGGGTCCCAGACATTTGAGGACAGGCCTGTCCCCGTTCCTCCGGCCCAGCTCTGAATAGGGAGGGGAAGGGCTGGAAGTCTCTCACTGGGTTCCCCATGTACTTTCCTTTGTTTTAATTTTACGTGGAAGGAAAATAAAACAACAACCTCTCCAGTCTTGTGGGCCGGTGGAGAAAGCTCGTACATGATAGCGAAACAATCGCTCGCATTGTGCTCCTTGAGCAATCGAGGCTCGAGCTATTTGTATTGTCTGCTAGGGCCAAGGAGGACTGTTCTACAGAAATGACTTCACAGCGGCTCCTGTAAATATGATTAGGATCTTGGCGCTTCTCGCTGTCAGCTGGTCTATTTACTGCTCCGGGATGTAAGTCAGGTTCCGGTAACTTGATTAACCCATTGGCGGCGCAGACCCAAGGCTTACGCTGTGCCGGAACTCCATCATTATTCTGCGTTTAGATGTGGTTATTTAACCGCCTAAAGGGGTTGTAAAGGTAAATGTTTTTTCACCTTAATGCATCCGACGGTACCGCCCCCCCAAACCCCCGTTTTACTTACCTCACCCCTCGAAAGTCCCGTGCGCGTCCCCGTGATCCTCTTCGGTTCCCAGCCTGGGCGTTGATTGGCTAGGCTGGACAGATTGATAGCAGCGCAGCCATTGGCAATCACAGCGGATGACGCGGCGCGCCGGGGGGGCGGGGCCAAGTGATACAGTCGGCGGCTATGCCCGCCGCTGTATCACGGGAGCGCGCCCGCAAAAGCTTTCCACCATACGAGCTTTAGTGTTCCTTTAAGGACCGCCGCATGATCATTTACATCGACAGAATAGCATGGGCTGGGCAAATGGGCATACAGGTATGTCCCCTTTAATTTGCCGCCGGTGTGGATGCGCGCTAGGGTAACCATATGTCCCTGATTGCCCAGTGCCCAATACAGTGTCCCTGAATGAAACTGACACAGCCACCCCCCCCCCCACCGAGGCCAATCTGATGCCCCCAAAAAAGGCCACCACACCACTGCTTTATACCCACTGACAGTACTTGTCCTGGCCGGGAATGCCTGGAGGAGCACAGTCCCCGCCCCCTGCTTGTGATTGGAGACATCATAAATCCCGCCTCTTGCCTCTTGTGTCCAATCACTGTGCCATGATTCGTTACAGCCCAAGCTAATTTTTGGGAAGGGAGGGTGTCCCTGAATGGTAGTTTAAAAATGTGGTCACCCTATCGCACGCGCTGCCGTGCTCGTGACTCTGTCACGAGCATCCGTGACCGTGCCCGCGGGACCCACGGACTCGATGTTTGCCGGTGTCCCACAATTGTGTCACGGAGCTGAAGAACGGGGAGATGTCAGTGTAAACACAAAATCTCCCTGTTCTTCCTAGTGACATGTCACTGAACGTCTGTTTCCTCTCATCGGGAACAGCGATGTAGCCACTCCCCCTTAAAGGATCACTAAAGGCCTTTTTTTTTTTTAAATAACAAACTTGTTATACTTATCTCTACTGTGCAGCTCGTTTTGCACAGAGTGGCTCCCGAACCAGGTTTTCTGGGGTCCCTTGGCGGCTGTCTCGGCTCCTCCCCGCAAGGACTCAACACCTTAATGCGAGCTTGCATGGTGTTGAGTGCTTGCGAGAACGCAGGTGGCCATAGCCGCCCACTGTATCACTCGGCCCGCCGCCTCACCGCCAATGTCTGCGCTGCTTTCAGTCAACCAATGAAGGAGCCGGGAAGACGGCCGAGAAGGCTGCTCATTCACGGCGCGGGACTTTCGAGGGGTCGTGTAAATAATTGGGGGGGGGCTGGGGGGCCGCTAATACCCGGATGTTTTTTCACCTTAATGCATAGAATGCGGGTGGTAGGCCTTCTGACCAACCATTGCCCGGTCTGCAGACCACAGATGATCTGCTAAGCCCAAGGATGAGGACCTCATTGCTCTACACCAGGGATCCTCAAACTTCGGCCCTCCAGCTGCTGTGGAACTACACATCCCATGAGGCATTGCAAAACTCTGACATTCACAGACATAACTAGACATGATGGGAATTGTAGTTCCTGAACACCTGGAGGGCCATAGTTTGAAGACCCCTGCTCTACACGATTGGGCGAAGGCTGACCCAGCATTTCAGGTACAAGTGCACAATACTAATAAAAAATAAATCGAATGAGTCGAATTGCAGAGAAGTCATTCGCAGTCGTCGGGGGAGGGGGGATTGGAGGGTGACACCATCACCTGGGCTCCGTGTGAAAGTCATACAGTAAAAGTGAAAGTGCAGACTGGTGAGGTGTGATTCACATGGCACTCCGAATATCTGTGAGAACTTTCTACTTTATTGTTGTTTTATGACAGAATAGAAGTTGCTCTTGAATGTCATTCGTTTCTCGTAAAATAATTTTGCACTCTGTATTTCAATATACACTACATTGTCAAAAGTATTGGGACATCAGCCTTTACAGGCACATGAACTTTAACCACTTAAGACCCGGACCATTATGCAGGTTAAGGACCTGGCCAGTTTTTGTGATTCGACACTGCGTCGCTTTAACTGACAATTGCGCGGTCGTGCGACGTGGCTCCCAAAACAAAATTGGCGTTGTTTTTTTCCCCACAAATAGAGCTTTCTTTTGGTGGTATTTGATCCCACTCTGCGGTTTTTATTTTTTGCGCTATAAACAAAAATAGAGCGGCAATTTTGAAAAAAAAAGATTTTTTACTTTTTGCTATAATAAATATCCCCCAAAAATATATATAAAGAAATGTTTTTTTCAAAAAATGTATCTTTCCGGCGGCGTAGCGTTTCCTCTTTACACTACGTAGCGTAAAAAGGGCACGGCGTAAGGTCGCGCAATTGAAATTGCTGAAGTGGGGGCGTGATTCATGTAAATGAATCATGACCCCACGTAATTGACGTTTTCTTTGGACGGCGCATGCGCGAGATCACGCCGCTTTTTCTCAATGTAAACGACGTGAACGTAACTGACGTCGAGCCCCATTCCAGAACGATTTACGCAAACGACGTCACCGACGTACAATTCGACGCGGTCCCGACGTCCATACTTAACATTGGCTGCGCCTGCTATAGCAGGGGTAACTTTATGCCGGTCTCACGCTTACGCAAACGACGTAAAATACGATGCACCACCGCAAGTACGCTCGTGAATCGGTGTAAATAGCTCATTTGCATAATTTACGCGAATAACGACGGAAGCGCCACCTAGTGGCCAGAGTAAATATGCAACTTAAAATACGACGGTGTAAGCGAATTACGCCGCTCGTATCTTAGGAGAAAGCCGGCGTATCTTCTTTTCTGAATAGCAAAAAAAGATACGCCGGCAATTCTTAGTATTTAAGCAGCGTATCTCTTGATACGCTGACGTAAATGCGTTCTGAATCTGGCCCATAGTGTCTACAAAATAGGGGATCGTTTTATGGCATTTTTATTAATGTTTGTTTTTTACTACTAATGGCGGCAATCAGCGATTTTTTTTTCGTGACTGCGACATTATGGCGGACACATCGGACACTTTTGACACTATTTTTAGGACTATTGTCATTTTCACAGCAAAAGGTGCTATAAAAATGCACTGATACTGTGAAAATGACACTGGTAGTGAAGGGGTTAACCACTAGGGCGCGCTGTAGGGGTTAAGTGTGTTTTAATGGAGTGTTCTTACTGTGGGGGGGGCGTGGCTGTGCGTGTGACGTCACTGATCGTTGTTCCCTAACACAGGGAACAGACGATCACTGACAGCCACACTCGGAAGAACGGGGGAGGTTTGTTTACACTCACCTCTCCCCGTACTTCCCCTCTGTGACCTGATTGCGGGACACCGGCGGCGATCGGGTCCGCGGGTCACGGAGAACAGGACCCGGTCGCGACCCACGGCTGGGCATCTTAAAGGGGACGTACCTGTACGTCCATGTGCCCAGCCGTGCCATTTTGCCGATGTAAATAGTCGTGTGGTGGTCCTTAAGCGGTAAAAGCGGAGGTCCACCCGTAAAAAAAAAAAAGCAAATAAGACTCCAAAAAAATTTAAAAAAATTAATACATTTTAGACTTACCAGAAATGCCTGTTGCTAGGCAGATCGTCCTAATCTATAGAAATACAACATGACAACACATCTTGGGCTCTTTGCAGAAAACATAATGGAAAAAAAGATAAGTGGGTGGTTCTGACTTCCTCTTAGCACCTCGCCATTGTGGTCGCTGTTTTGTAGTCACAAAGTTTGCACTCACCACTGCAAAGTCACAGGTAGCTCAGTAAGCAAGCTGGCAAAACGCTACAAAGTGCAAATCTATGACGAGCGTATACAGACATAGAACGACGCAACTCCCAACTTCACCGCAGTGCGGGATACACAAAGGACACTGCACCCCAACATGACCTGACCAATGGAAGAGCCAGAATACAAATCTGTTATACTTTATACATAGGACACTGCACCCCAACATGACCTGACCAATGGAAAGAGACAAAAAAATAACCCTGTTATACTCTACACATAGGGCACTGCACCCCAACATGACCTGACCAATTGAAGAACAAGAATACAATTCTGTTATACTCTACACATAGGACACTGCACCCCAACCTGACCTGACCAATTGAAGAGCCAGAATACAAATATGTTATACTCTATACATAGGACACTGCACCCCAACATGACCTGACCAATTGAAGAACAAGAATACAATTCTGTTACACTCTACATATAGGACACTGCACCCCAACAGGACCTGACCAATTGAAGAGCCAGTATACAAATATGTTATACTCTATACATAGGACACTGCACCCCAACATGACCTGACCAATTGAACAGCCAGAATACAATTCTGGTATACTGTACACATAGGACACTGCACCCCGACATGACCTGACCAATGGAAGAGCAAGAATACAATTCTGTTATACTCTACACATAGGACACTGCACCCCAACATGACCTGACCAATGAAAAGAACCATAATACAGTTCAATTATACTCCATACATAGGACACTGCACCCCAACATGACCTGGCCAATGAAAAGAACCATATTACAGTTCAATTATACTCCATACATAGGACACTGCACCCCAACATGACCTGACCAATTGAAGAGCAGAACACAATTCTGTTATACTCTACACATAGGACACTGCACCCCAACATGACCTGACCAATGAAAAGAACCATAATACAGTTCAATTATACTCTATACGTAGGACACTGCACCCCAACATGGCCTGACCAATGAAAATAACCATATTACAGTTCAATTATACTCTATACATAGGACACTGCACCCCAACATAACCTGGCCAATGAAAAGAACCATATTACAGTTCAATTATACTCCATACATAGGACACTGCACCCCAACATTAACTAGCCTATGAAAAGAACCATAATACAGTTCAATTATACTCTAAACTTAGGACACTGCACCCCAACATGATCTGACCAATGGGATGAGCCATAATAGAATTCTGTTCTACTCTACACATAGGACACTGCACCCTAACATGACCTGGCCAATGAAAAGAACCATAGTACAATTCAATTAAATTCCATACGTAGGACACTGCACCCCAACATGGCCACCACATCTAAGGATCAGTAGGCTGTGATATATATTACATTTTGCACTTGAGTTTAGATACACTTTAGGTAAATTTAAAGTAAACTATGCTGTATATCTTAATGGACTATTTGACATATGAGAAATATTTAAACTAATAAACACAATTTTTTTTTTAAAGTTTCCCAGCCGGTTTCAGTTCTGGTCGTGTCCCTTCTAATGGCTTTGCCTCTGTATCTGTACAAGTAGTGAGGGGGAAAATTATACTATACGGTGCTTTCAAAGTATAACGCACCAAAAAATCATGGCATTCCGGTGTTATTACATTTATTATGAGCTTAAAATCCATTGAGCTGAGCATTACAGTAGCATGATGCCTGCCAATAAGTGTAAGACGGGTTTAAGGCGTCAAGAAAGACTACAAAATAATGAAATGAAAAATAGTTTTGAAAAGCACGGCATAGTAATATATTAAAGAGTCAGTCCACCCACAAGTGATATTTTAATTATAGACGGAGACTTCTGACCTGAGTCAGCCCCTGGCTTTTTAGATGGTTTGGATCCCCCAGCTGTGACATTCCCCTGCCGAAAATTCCTCACTCTGTAACTCTCCTGTAACATTCTGCTTCAAATGCAAAAAAAAATCTAGCAGGGATGGTGGGAACCCTTCAAAATGGGCACAGCGGGTTTGCAGACCCTGGAACTCAGTGCAGAAATGACGGGAACCCCTTTGTAACGGGCACAGCAGGTGTGCAGACCAAGGAACAATGCAGTGGAAACCTCTTACAATGGGCACAACAGGTGTGCAGACCTCATAACTCAGCATAGGGATGGTGGGAACCCCTCACAATTGACCCACAAGGCATTTGGACCCAAGTACTCCAGCTATTCCTGTAACATTCTGCTTTATACACAGTGAACAAGAAATCCAGCAGGGAAGGTGTAAACACTCATAATGGGCACATCGGGTGTGTAGAACCAGGAACTCAGCACAGGGATGGTGGAAACCCCTCATAATGGGCACAGCAGGTGTACAGACCCGGGGACTCCTCCATCGTGCTCCTTTTCCTTCCCCCTTGTACTTCTTTTCTGTCTCCCTTTTGCTCTTTTTCCTTCACCCCTGTGCTCTTTCCTTCTTGTGCTCCTTTTCTATCTAACTTGTTCACCTTTTCCTCTCCCTCGTGCTCCTTCTCCGTTTCTTTTGTGCTCCTTCTCTTTCTGTTTTTCTTGTACTGCTTATCTTTCTACCTTGTGCTCCTTCTCCGTCTCCCTTACGCTCCTTCTTTGTCCCCTTGTTCTCCTTCTCTATCTCCCTTGTGCTCCTTCTCCCTTGTTCTCCTTCTCCATCTCCCTTGTGCTTCTTCTCTGTTTCTCTTTTGTGCCTTCTTTTTCTCCTTTGTGCTCCTTCTACATCTTCTTTGTACTCCTTCTCTGTCTCCCTTGTGCTCATTCTCCATCTTCCTTGTGCTCCTTCTCTATCTCCCTTGTGCTCCTTCTCTATCTCCCTTGGGCTCCTTCTCTATCTGCCTTGTGCTCCTTCTCCATCTCCCTTGTGCTCCTTTTTCATCACCCTTGTGCTCCTTATTCGTTTCTCTTGTGCTCCTTCTCCACCTCCCCTGTGCCCCTTCTCCTTCCCCCTTGTACTCCTTTTCTGTCTCCCTTGTTCTCCTTCTCCATCTCCCTTGTGATTCTTCTTAATTTTCTCTTTTGCTCCTTTTTTTTCTCTTTTGTGCTCCTTCTACATCTCCCTTTTGCTCCTTCTCCTTCCCCCTTGTGCACATTCTCCATCTCCCTTGTGCCCCTTCCCCCTTGTACTCCTTTTCTGTCTCCCTTGTGCTTCCTTTCTGTTTCTCTTTTTTGTGCCTTCTTTTTCTCCTTTGTGCTCTTTCTCCATCTCCCTTCTGCTCCATCTCTTTCCCCTGTGTGCTCCTTCTCTATCTCCCTTGTGCTCCTTTTCCTTCCCCCTTGTGCTCCTTTTCCTTCCCCCCTGTGCTCCTTCTCCATCTCCCTTGTGCCCCTTCCCCTTTGTACTCTTTTTCTGTCTCCCTTATCCTTCTCCATCTCCCTTGTGCTCATTCTTCATTTCTCTTGTGCTCATTCTCTATCACCGTGTGCTACTTCTCCTTCCCTCTTGTGATTCATCTCTGTCCCCCTTGCATTCCTTCTGCTTTGTGCCCCTTGCTTGTTTTGTCTCCCTCATGCTCATTCTCTGCTTCTCTTGTGCTCCTTCTACATCTCCCTTGGGCTCATTGTCTACCTCCCCTGTGCTACTTCCCCTTCCCCCTTGTGCTGTAAGGGTTTACAACCACTTTTAATGTGGCATTAATGAACACAGAACTGTATTACAGTGAAACCTTAGATTATGAGCATAATCGATTCCAGGAGAATGCTCGTAATCCAAAGCACTCGCATATCAAAGCGAGTTTCCCCATAGAAGTCAATGGAAACGAAAATAATTAGTTCCCGCATTGACTTCAATGGCATGCAATACCCAATGTGGCCAGAGGTGGGAGGGGAGATGGAGAGCGTCTGAAATGATCGGGGACAGCTCGGAAAGGTTTGGAAACACCCAGGAGTGGAGTATTTACGAGTATTTACGCACCTCGGGCCAAATGTGGTACTGCACACGCCATTAGCTTGAATTCTCCTCATTTTGCGAGACAACACTCGTAAACCGAGTCAGGATTTTTTTTTTTTAAAGTTGCTCGTCTTTCAAAATGCTTGATAACCGCATTACTCGTAAACCTTGGTTCCACTGTATTTTGTGTCTTTTAAATCGGGAGTTCAGCTACACTATTATGTTTATCAATATAATCGCTTTGTACGCTTCCCTTTCACTGCGGGGTCTTATTAATAACTGGTTTTCCTTTTAGCACCTACCAGAGATATTTCAGGAACTAATTGGAAACAGTCAATCCTATTTTCCCCCTACATGCCTTTGGGTAGGAACTACCAAGGATCAACAAAGTTGCCTTTCACAGGTTCTATTCATTAGATGCAAATAATATATATAGGGAATGACAACGTTTCATAGAATCGCCGCGTTCTGATTTCCAACCATCTGTTCCTAATAGTAACAAGAATATTATTCATAAATATGCCAAAGTATATTTTAAGACTCCAGCCATGTTTTGTAAATTGCTTGTAGCAAAAAAAATTCTTGTTAACTGCTGATGCTGAATGAATGTTTCCAATAAATGGAAAATTGTTTCATAATTTTAAGTGACTGCCTATTGTTGGTCCCAAATTACAGGTAACTGGTAATTCTGGAAGATTTGGAGCATGGTCACCAGGCAGCAAGGTCCTCAATGACTGCCCCAAATTTGGAGCAGACCATAATGCCACCAAAATGTATCATAGGGACCTCTTACTTACGTAGACTCACCAGCCACTTTATTGGGTCCTTCTTGCTAGTACCGGGTCGGATCCCCTTTATTAGGTACACTTTGCTAATACTGGGTTGGACCCCCTTTTGCCTTCTTTCTTGGTGGCATACAGTAGATATAATAAGGTGTTGGAAACGTTCCTCAGATATTTTGGTCCATAGGGATAACATCAAGCAGTTGCTGCAAAATTGTTGGTTGCACATCCATGATGCCAATCATCTCCCGTTCTACCACATTCCAAAGGTGCTCTATTGGATGAGATGTGGTGAGTGTGGAGGCCATTGGAGTACAGTCATCTCATTGCCATGTTAAAAAAAACAGTGGCGTGATGATTTGAGCTTTGTGGCTTGGGGCATTATCCTGCTGGAAGGAGCCATCAGAAGATGGGTCTGGGGACTGTGAAGGCCATTGGAGTACAGTGACCTAATTGTCCGGTGGTGAGATGATTGGAGCTTTGTGACATAGTACATTATCCTGCTGGAATGAGCCTTAAGAAGATGGGTCTGGTGACTATGAAAGGAGCCATCAGAAGATGGGTCTGGTGAGTGTCGAGGCCTTTGGAGTACAGTGACCTCATTGTCCAGTGGTGAGATGATTGGAGCTTTGTGACATGGTGCATTATCCTGCTGGAAGGAGCCATCATAAGGTGGGTCTGGTGAGTGTGGAAGGAACCATTAGAATATGGGTCTGGTCAGTGTGAAAGGAGCCTTAAAAATATGGGTCTGGTGAGTGTGGAGGCCATTGGAGTACAGTGACCTCATTGTCCAGTGGTGAGATGATTGGAGCTTTGTGACATGGTACATTATCCTGCTGGAAGGAGCCTTAAGAAGATGTGTCTGGTGACTATGAAAGGAGCCATCAGAAGATGAGTCTGGTGAGTGTGGAGGCCATTGGAGTACAGTGAACTCATTGTCCAGTGGTGAGATGATTGGAGCTTTGTGGCTTGGGGCATTATCCTGCTGGAAGGAGCCTTATAAAGATGGGTCTGATGACTATGGAAGGGGCCATCAGAAGATGGGTCTGAGGACTGTGGAGGCCATTGGAGTACAGTGACCTCATTGTCCAGGGGTGACATGATTGGAGCTTTGTGACTTGGGGCATTATTCTGCTGGAAGGAGCCACCAAAAGATGGGCCTGCTGAGTGTGTAAAGAGCCTTAATAAGATGGGTCTGGTGACTGTGAAGGCCATTGGAGTACAGTGACCTTATTGTCCAGTGGTGAGATGATTGGAGCTTTGTGACATGGTGCATTATTCTGCTGAAAGAAGCAATCAGAAGATGGGGACACTGTAGTCATAAAGGGGTGGACATGGTCATCAACAATACTCAGTAGGTTGTGGTGTGTAAACGATGCTCAGTTGATACTAAGGGGTCCAAAGTGTGCCAAGAAAATATCCCCCCCCACCATTACACCCCCGCCACCAGCCTGAACCGGTGATACAAGGCAGGATGGATCAATGCGCCAAATTCTGACCCCGCCATCTGAATGTCACAGCCGAAATATAATATTAAAATATAAAAAGGACGTCAATTTTGTTTTGGAGCCACGTCACACGACCGTGCAATTGTCAGTTAAAGCGACGCAGTGCCGAATCGCAAAAAGTGGCCCGGTGTTTGGCCAGCGAAATGGTCCAGGGCTTAATTGGTTAGTGGTTAGTGATTAATTGCTAACTTCTTGCTAAACATAAAAAAATAACTAACCCGAACCCTAACCCTAACCCGAACCCTAACCCGAACCCTAACCCTAAGCCGAACCCTAACCCTACCTGACCTTTGACCTATGAACTTTAACCCTAAGTCTATCTCCACTTAGTGATTCTTCACCACCCTAAACCCCTACCTTTCCCAGATCCCGCTCAGTTTGTTGGAAAAAAACATAAGTGATTCTCCATTAGTAACTCTCCCCACCCTACCTTTCCCAGAACCCGCTCGGTTTGTTGGAAAAAGGGGAACATTTTTTTTTACATTATAATTTTCCTTCCCTCTCTTCATATATGTATAGTTGCCAATCTCTGTTTATGGTTGACGCATGCATCCCCTGATGAAGCCTAAAGGCGAAACATGTCGGGATAACGTATGATTACTCAACTAAACCTTTAATTCGACCACTTGTCAGAACCGCTTTATTGTGAACGACCTTATTTGTGTTATCGCTCTACTTTTTCATCAATTTTGTATTATTAAAAATAAATCTTTTTGTATTTGTTTAATTCAAATTGTATTTGAGTCTTCCATTGTTATAGTACAACGTGATAAATATATAGTCCCATTTCTTCCTCTTCATTTTTCCCCATGAATTATATTTTCCCCATAAAATTATATTTTTCACCTCTTCTACGCCAACGACGTTAGGAAAAAAAATAAACAGACGAAGAAATTAAAAAAAAAAAAAAGAAATTGCAAAATTCTACTTTGCAGTTCATTTGTTATGTTTTTTTATTTATTTTTTGTCAACATCCCCCTTTATACGTCTTTATATCACGTAAATTTGCTCGGCTAATAAAACCGCATCTGTTTCCATTCCAGCAAAGAGCCGGAGCAGAATATTATCTCCGTTCACCGAAAGCTGACAACAGCGCGAGGATAATATGGTAACCCGAGACACCTTTCAATGATACATAATTGAGTGTGGATGACCTTTCAGTCCCCGTGTTAAATACAAAAAGGAAATGCTTTTTACCACCGCGGTGATAATTGCCAATAACGCAATTTACATTATCCTGCATTCATATTAGCCCCAGAGATTGTCATCATCAGCTGCCTGTAAAATAATAAAAAAAATAGTGCATCCCGTGACCTTGGGGTTCTCGCCGCGGAGCGCTCCCTTTCAAGTGTCCGGAGCATGCGGTTATCAATCACTATTGTCTGCTTCTCATTACACACAGGGATCCCTTTTATTTCAGCCAGCTGGGATGACCTAAGACAACTTCCATCGCTTCAAGACAGGAGCTCTATGTAGACCATGTTTCTTTGGCTCTCCACTGACATACTGACACGTGACCCCCCGCCCCCCCATCCCTTTAATGTGCTTCATCACTTCCCCGTCTTGTTTTTCATATTTATATTTATTTTACTTACAGTATATACTCGAGTATAAGCCAAGTTTTTCAGCACATTTTTGTGTGTGCTGAAAATGCCCCCCCTCGGCTTATTCCCGAGTCTGTGTTGAATCTGCTGCTTCATGCGCCTGATCTCCCGGCGCTGTGACGTCAGTCTTAGTCGATGGCCGCGCGGTGTGACGAAGCCCCGCTTCCTCCTTGTCCTCGTCCGTGATAGGCGCAACACTGACTGGGAAACCCAGTCAGTGTTCCTTCATGGGCGAGGACGAGGACGAGGCGGCGCTTTGGTACACTGCATGGCCGCCGACTAGACTGACTGCATGTGACAGCCCAGGGAGATCGTAAAGCTGCTGATGGGCACAACGCCGGGGATCCGGCATGGTCACAGTGAGGCATGGGCAAAATGAGGCACAGACACAGTAAGGTAACAGACACAGTGAGGCATGTGCACAGTGAGGCATGGGCAAAGCGAGGCACAGACAACGTGAGGCATGGGCACAGTGAGGGATGAACACAGTGAGGCATCGGCACAGTGAGGCACAGTGAGGCATGCACATGGACACAGTGAGGCATGGGTACAGTGAGGCATGCACATGGGCACAGTGAGGCATGAACATGGACACCCTAGGCTTATAGATGAGTCAATAATTTTTCCCATTTTTTTGTGGTAAAATTGGGTGCCTCGGCTTATATTCCGGTCAGCTTACATTTAAGTATATACGGTACATTTTCCACTAATTAAATCTACATCCAGGCAAACAGCTACATATACAGCTGTTTTAGCTGATTTGTGTGGAAAGTATGGGATAATTTGGTTAGTTGCAGGCTGCTCGGTAAGTCGAGCTGGGAATTGCTCAGGTTTTTGTTTTGCATGCCTTGCCCTTCCATGCTCTCCTTGCTGCAAAGGCCAGTTATAGGTGAGGGCAACGGGCATTTATTTGTACTGTTGAAATCAGTGGCGGCTGGTGATAAATATTTTGGGGGGGTCGTCAAATTAACACCACAACCCCATTTCGGACGCAAGCACACCGGGAGACAGATGGCGGATGAGAAGGTGGCGATCGTCGCAAGCACCCCCCTCCGGCGTTAGACAGACAGGAAGAAAATTATGGTAAAAAAGCTGATATTACACTACAAGCCAAGGAGACTTTGGAGATCCTCTGGGGTGTAGAAGCCTCCTGCCTAAGAACCAGATCACCTACATTAACATCAGTATCTTAAAACAAGATAGCAATGCCAATAAGATAACCTTACGGGTCCAGCACTATTTTTCTACTTTCCACCAAGTCGTAGACCACTGGACCAGTATCCATATTTGAAACTTTTAGCAGTGGTGTTTGCATTTTGTTACATTACACTACAAGCCAAGGAGACTTTGGAGATCCTCTGCGGTGTAGAAGCCTGCTGTCCAGGAATAGTGATGAGCGGAATACGCCATATTCGATTTCGCGATATTTCACGAATATATAGAAGAATATTCGCGAAATATTCGTTAATAGCGAATATTCGTGATATTTTATAAAAATACATTTTTTGCGAAATTTCGCTAATGCGAATGCGAAATTTCGCTAATGCGAATGCAAAATTGATTGCGAAATTCTCGTCAACACGCGAAAACGGAGATCATTTCCTGGATTACTAAACTAATATGCACTAAACACTAACTCTACTTACACAAACATATATGACTAAACTAAAGCTAATTTATTTATTTTTTATACACAAAACACAGAAGGGCAGAGAAAGTATTCGCGAATATTCGTAATACGAATATTCGCATTGCGAATATTCGGCAACATAAAAGGATCGCCTCAGCTACTCGGCCCAGGGTCTCTAATCATACCAGCAATGCTTTTAGACGTCGATGGAGATCACTAGGATGTGATCTGTTTTAAAAATAAATTTGAAAAAATACGAATATTCGCAATAGCGAATATTCGCCGCGATATTCGATTTATTCGCGAATACATGAATATGCAATATTCGTAACGAATATTCGCAATGCGAATATTCGTGAGCAACACTATCCAGGAACCAGATCACCTACAACATCACTCTCTTAAAATAAGATAGCCCCACCAATAAGATAACCATACTGGGTCCAGCACTATTTTGCCACTTTCCACCAAGCTGTAGACCAGTATCCATATTTGGACACTTTAGCTGTGGTGTTTGCATTTTGTTACATTACGCTACAAGCTAATGAGACTTTAGAGATCCTCTGGGTTGTAGAAGCCTCCTGCCCAGGAACCATATCACCTACATTAACATCACCTAAAATAAGATAGCCCCAACCAATAAGATAACCCTATGGGTCCAGCACTATTTTTCTACTTTCCACCAAGTCGTAGACCAGTATCCATATTTGGACCTTTTAGCAGTGGTGTTTGCATTTTTGTTACATTACATTTCAAGCCAAGGCGACTATGGGGGGGGGGGGGGGGAAGCCTGCTGCCCAAGAACCAGATCACCAACAAGTCACTATCTTAAAATAAGATATAACCATATTACCTACATTAACATCACTTAAAATAAGATAGCCCCACCAATAAGCTAACCATACGGGTCTAGCGCTATTTTGCCACTTTCCACCAAGTCGTAGACCAGTATCCATGTTTGGACACTTTAACAGTGGTGTTTGCATCTTTGTTACATTACGCTACAAGCCAATGAGACTTTAGAGGTCCTCTGCAGTGTAGAAGCCTCCTGCCCAAGAACGAGACCACCTACCATAACATCACTATATGAAAACAAGATAGCCCCACCAATAAGATAACCACACAGGCTATTTTGCCACTTTCCACCAAGTTGTAGACCAGTATCCATGTTTGGACATTTTAGCAGTGGTGTTTGCATTTTTGTTACATTACACTCCAAGCCAAGGCGACTATGGAGATCTTCTGGGGTGTAGAAGCCTGCTGCCCAAGAATTAGACCACCTACAATAACATCACTTTTTGAAAACAAGAAAGCCATACCAATAAGATAACCATACGAGTCCAGCGCTATTTTGCCACTTTCCACCATGTTGTAGACAAGTATTCATACCTGGACCTTTTAGCAGTGGTGTTTGCATTTTTGTTACATGACACTTCAAGCCAAGGCGACTATGGAGATCTTCTGCAGTGTAGAAGCCTCCTGCCTGAGACCCATACCACCTACTTTAACATCAGTATTCTAAAGCAAGATAGCCATAATAGTAAGAAAACCTTATGGGTCCAGCGTTATTTTTCTACTTTCCACCAAGTCGTAGACCAGTATCCATATTTGGACACTTTAACAGTGGTGTTTGCATCTTTGTTACATTACGCTACAAACCAAGGAGACTTTAGAGATCTGGGGGTGTAGAAGCCTCCTGCCCAAGAACCAGACTACCTACAAAAACATCACTTAAATTAAGATACCCCCAACAAATAAGGGTCCAGCTCTATTTTGCCACTTTCCACCAAGTCGTAAACCAGTATCCATTATTGGATCTTTTAGCAGTGGTGTTTTCATTTTTGTTACATTACACTAAGCCAGGGGGACTTTAGAGATCCTCTGTGGTGTAGTAGCCTCCTGCCCAAGACCCATACCACTTACATTAACATCAGTATTCTAAAGCAAGATAGCCATAATAATAAGATAACCTTATGGGTCCAGCGCTATTTTTCTACTTTCCACCAAGTTGTAGACCAGTATCCATATTTGGACACTTTAACAGTGGTGTTTGCATTTTTGTTACATTACATATCAAGCCAAGGCGACTATGGAGATCTTCTGCGGTGTAGAAGCCTCCTGCCCAAGAACCAGGCCACCTACATTGACATCACTATCTTAAAACAAGATAGCCATGCCAATAAGATAACCATACGGGTCCAGCACTGTTTGGTCACTTTCCACCGTCGTAGACCAGTATCCATATTTGGACCTTTTAGCCAAGGCGACTATGGAGATCTTCTGGGGTGTAGAAGCCTCCTGCCCAAAAACCAGATCACCTACATTAACATCACTATTTGAAAACAAGATAGCCATGCCAATAAGATGCCAGATGCCATGCCAATAAGATGCAACCCATGCCAGCGCTATTTTTCCACATTCCAACAAGATGTAGGCCAGTATCCATTATGACACAAGACTAAATATTTCTGAAATGCAAGCGCACGCAGCATAATTGTTAGGGCCCATTTTAAAGATTGCTTGGGGATGTGTGCAACGTAATGACGCTTTGCATATTTTACTGGGCTCCACATGGAAACAGACAGACGGGCAATTGACACTCACATAAAGTATACAGGCTGTAGCCCATAAAACCCAGCTTCCAAGAGTGTGAAGTATGGGACCCTCTAATTTACTGTTAGTGGCTTTGTTTCCCCCCACTTGGCACCAGGACAGCCATTATATCATTTTCTATTAACTGCAAGAACTATATTTTCTTAAATATCAAGTTAGTTATTTTATGCAAAATGCGTTTCTCGAATCTGCCTGGACTATTTGGCTAATAAGAGCCTCAGCGGCTGAGTCCAGACAAAGGCAAACTTTATTCCAGGACTGAGACAAACCACTATCTATCCATCACTGTCAACCTTCCACTACAACTGTCTTCTGTTCTTTCCAGAAGGGAGAGAGAAAAAAAAACAACAACATTAATCTCCATTCAGCCAGAGTCCATGGTTGTGGTCAATGGCTGTTTTCAGTTTTGCAATTAGAATTGGGGTCTCTGGGCCAGGTGATTCCCACCACAGGCATCCTCTCTTCACAGACACCTTGTTTCTATAACAGGAAAAAAAAAAAAAAGATTGTGGTCTATGTTATTTTTTTTTTAATCTACATACAAACAGTCACTTATTGACGTATGGGCGTCTAAGAAAAGTGGTGGGGCCTGCTGTCCATGGGAGGAGAGGGGCCCAGTCCTTCTGGCCCCTGGGGGTCAAGAAGTCTACCGTTATATATATGTATCTGTTGACACTTTTTTCTGTATATATTAACTTTTCTTTTTCTTTTCCATCTGGTTATCTACTCTTCAGGTCTCTAGTATGATTGCAGGGATTAGACTATATATAAAATTGTATCCGATTGTATATCTAAGTCCAATCCCTAAAAACTCATATAAGCTTTCACTAGTCTTGTCATTTCTAAAGTTGTTTAA
This sequence comes from Rana kukunoris, assembly GCA_029574335.1. Taxonomy (NCBI): domain Eukaryota; kingdom Metazoa; phylum Chordata; class Amphibia; order Anura; family Ranidae; genus Rana; species Rana kukunoris. The sequence goes on along the minus strand of CM056058.1, from coordinate 153,652,914 downwards.
AATGTTGTGGTCCTAGCTCTCTCCAAATAATTTTTTTGCTGCTGTGATTCCAATTCCTCTTAGAGGCTGGCTACATTCGTTCTCTATGATCCCACTGTATGTAGAAACATTATGAACTATTGACTATAGCAGGGGTTCCTATTTCCTGGGCCGTGGACTGGTGAGGGTCCGTGGCCTGCTGGGAGTTGGGCCCGCATGGCAGGGGTTGGCAGCGGGTGGAGGGAGCCAGAACAACCTGCTCTGCCACCCTCCGACCACTAGAGGGCACCCACTCCCCTTATCCTAGCACCACTGCTCCCTTTCCTCTCTGTGGTCATGAAGAAGGAGAAGAGCCAAACCAGGAATAGGATCTCATGCAGGGCTGGACTGGGACAAAAATGTGGCCCCTGGACCTCATCCAGACTGGCCCACCTTGAAAGGTCTCTCCCATGGACTGGCCCACCTTAAAAAGGTCTCTCCTGGTTTTTCCTTCCCCTGCTCTCCATATAGATTCTCTGCAGGAGCAGACTGGTTGAAGAGCGGGGGAAGGAAAGACCAGGGGAATGAGTGCCAAAGAAGCTTATGTCACAGCTGTGTGTGGCCGCCGTCTTTCTGGGTCGTATGATGAGCTGCTCAGCCTGACTCCCGAGGATCATGTCTGTATTCAGTCACACTGAAGTTAAAGCTAGCTCGGGAGAGGAGGTGAGCGCTGCGGGAGGGAGAGGAGGTGAGTGCTGTGGGGAGGGAGAGACAGAGGAGCGGAGGGGGGCGGTAATCCACTGTCACTGAAGCTGGCCCAATGAGCCATCGGCCCACCGGTAAACTCCCGGTAGTCCCGATGGCCAGTCCATCCCTAATCTCATGGAGTACTGGTGTGAACACAGCATCTTCCCGCAGGGATGTAGTCCCAAGGGAGGGGTTCGAGCACGCTGACTGACCCCCAGCCAGAACGTCAGCGTCTCCCCGCAGGGATGTAGTCCCAAGGGAGGGGGGCGAGCACGCTGACTAACCCCCAGCCAGAACGACAGTGTCTCCCCTCAGGGATGTAGTCCCAAGGGAGGGGGCGGGCATGCTGACTAACCCCCAGCCAGAACGACAGTGTCTCCCCGCAGAGATGTAGTACCAAGGGAGGGGGGGAGCACGCTGATTATTCCCCAGCCAGAACGACAGTGTCTCCCCTCAGGGATGTAGTCCCAAGGGAGGGGGGCAGGCATGCTGACTAACCCCCAGCCAGAACGACAGTGTCTCCCCGCAGAGATGTAGTACCAAGGGAAGGGGGGAGCACGCTGATTATTCCCCAGCCAGAACGACAGTGTCTCCCCTCAGGGATGTAGTCCCAAGGGAGGGGGGCAGGCATGCTGACTAACCCCCAGCCAGAACGACAGTGTCTCCCCGCAGAGATGTAGTACCAAGGGAGGGGGGGAGCACGCTGATTATTCCCCAGCCAGAACGACAGTGTCTCCCGGCAGGGATGTAGTCCCAAGGGAGGGGGCGAGCACGCTGACTAACCCCCAGCCAGAACGGCTCGGATGATGGAGGCAAGCTTACTGAGGAGGAACAGGAAGTGAGATATTCAGACAAAGAAAAAAAACATTTAGAAGGGAAATCGAAGGAGAATGTAAGTGAACCAACAATGCACTAGCTTAAAGGAACCTATTTAGAAAATAAAAAATAAACCTTTACAACCCCTTTTGTACCAACAAAGTCTATTGATACAATGTTTCAATGGTCCCTTGACATTCTCTGTTATACTTGAATCACATAGAATCAGTGATTGGCAATCTACATGCTTCTTACATATTTATTATTTTCCTTTTGAATGAAAAAAAAATAAAAAATCACATCACTTGTGCAAAGGTTTTGTTATGTGACCAGCAAAAGGCTTTTTCCTGATTATATTGTACGTGACCGCAGGCAAGCTGCCAATCCGGAGGCGCGGCCCAGTAATTAGGTGCGTGATTGGGTCAGCGAGCGCCTTTGAACGAGCACTTGGGGCTTAATCAAAGTGATTGAGTGGTCTTACTGAGGCCCCGGTCAGCAAAAGATCAAGAAATCCTTCTCGGTGTCAGGGCTCTTCGATGACCAGCGTGAAATGACATGCGGCCTCCGTACAAATTACAGGGAACGCGGTTCCACCTCGTCGCTGCCATAATGGTTGCCCTGCTTTAAACGCCCCGAGGGAAAAAAAGCTTTGGACGAAAAGCGTTCGATTGTTGTATTATGAAGTACATTGCCTGGAGGGCAGGATAATTGCTTCGCTCTGAGCCCTGAAATGATATTTCTTGACCGATTTCCGACAACCTAAATGGCCACGGGCTGATGAATCAAAAACTCCCAGGATTCCTAGCGGCTGAACAATGGCTGTCAAAGGTGGGTCTAGAACCAGAGTTACGGGGACTGGAAAAAAATTGGATGATATGGAATCTACTGTAGTTCACACCAATCTACCTGCTCCATCTTTTTTACATTTTATGTATGGACGAGGTTTGGGTTTCTTGCAACCATGGGGCCACCCAGGAATTACAAAGTCCCTGAAATGCAACCTTGTGGCCAACAACTTGGTGGGTTTGCCACCAGAAAAAAAGGAACCACCTATAATGCAGTGCAAAGCCTTCGCTCCTGGTCAGCTGAGTCCCAAGTAGGGATGAGCCAAACACCCCCGCGTAAAGCCCTGAGCAATAATTGGCCAAAGCCACCCTGGCTTTGGCCAATTATGACTCTCCGTTTTTTGCGCGCTGTGATTGGCCAAGCATGTGGGGTCATAGTGCATGTTTAGCCAATCATCAGCGCGCAATGCCGCAGTGAATTGTGGGCCGTTGCCCGTCACTCGAATTTGGCGCGAACGACCCGTTTTGTTCGAATTTCGTCGAACGTACGAACAGACAATGTTCGAGTCAAACATAAGTTCGTATCGAACGTGGAGCTCATCCCTAGTCCCAAGGGCCAATAACTTGAACATTGATAATACCGCAACTACAGTATGTTGTACACACGGTCCGATTTTTTCGACAGCAAAAGTCCGATGTTAGCTTTTGGTTGGAAATTCTGACCGCGTGTATGCTCCATCGGACTTCTGCTGTCGGAAAATCTGGCATTCCGAGGGCTTTTACCACTTAAGGACCGCGGCACGCCGATATACGTCAGGAGAATGGCACAGCTGGGCACAAGGGCGTTTATATACGTCCCCTTTAAAAGCCCAGCCGTGGGTACGCGACCCGGTCTGAGGCCGGTGTCCCACGATCGGTCACAGGAGCTGAAGAACGGGGAGAGGTGAGTGTAAACACCCCTTCCCCATTCTTCATTGTGGCAATGTCAGTGATCGTTTGTTCCCTGATATAGGGAATGACGATCACTGACATCACACATCCCGCTCCGTCCCCTAAAGTTAGAAACACACATGAGGTCACACTTAACCCCTACAGCGCCCCCTAGTGGTTAACTCCCTCACTGCCATTTTCATTTTCACAGTAATCAGTGCATTATTATTGCACTTTTTGCTGTGAAAATGACAATGGTCCCAAAAATGTGTCAAAATTGTCCGATGTGTCCGCCATTATGTCGCAGTCACAAAAAAACGCTGATCGCCGCCATAAGTAGTAAAAAATATATATTAATCAAAATTTCCATGAATTTCTGTCCAAAGGGGCGTTGGCCGTGAACTTGTTCCGCATACACACGGGAGAACTTTTTCAGCCAACATTCATCAAATCACATGTTTTTTCAGCTCTTTACCGCCACCCTTTGGGCAACTTCCGCTATTGTTGTCTGATGGTTAGCATTGGTTCAGAGCATGCGTGTTTGTATTTTGGACTTTAGTCCGATGGACTAGTGTACACACAATCGGATGATCCTCCATCGGACATTTGTTGTCGAAAAGTTTGAGATCATTCCCAGCGAACATTTGTCCACTGAAAAACCGAAAAACAATTGTCCGATGGAGCGTACAGACAGTCGGATTGTCCGATAAAACACGTCCGTCGGACCGTTGTTGCCCGATTGTGTGTATGGGCCTTAAGGATTTGTTGGAGTCATCAGATTGGACAAGTAGCATTACTATAGCTATCAAATAGCAACACCTTTTGCTGTGCAATATTTTATATTTCTTGGGATCACCGACCCAATTTTTTTTTTTACCAAAATAAACTGTGCAATTTAATGAGCATTTCAATGTTGAACTTCCCAATGATAGAACAAGCTTTAGGTGAGGGTTCTTCATAAGCAATTGGTAATGAGCAATAAATGTAAAAGTCCTACCTGGTCATTTAAATGACAAACAGCCAAATTTTGTTCTTCGCCGGAGCAAGCCATTCTGATAAATTTCAGCCAGCTTCCAAATCCCAACTGATTATTTTCCATGGACATTTTTTCATCCCCCAAATCTTCCGATGCCTGGAAAGAGAACAAGACAAATTTGAGAAAAAGCTCTTATCTACTTGTCCAAGAGTATAGTCAACAAACGTACATTACATCAGAGGTCTCAAAACGTTCTAAACAAAGGGCCAATTTACTGTCCTTAATGGCTACCCATGCTGCTTCTCAATGGCTACCCATGCTGCCTCTCAATGGCTACCCATGCTGCCTCTCAATGGCTACCCATGCTGCCTCTCAATGGCTACCCATACTGCCTCTCAATGGCTACCAATGTTGCCCCTCAATGGCTACCCATTCTGCCTCTCAATGGCTACCTATGCTGCCTCTAAATGGCTACCCATGTTGTCCCTCAATGGCTACCTATGCTGCCTCTAAATGGCTACCCATGTTGCCCCCCAATGGCTACCCATGTTGCCTCTCAATAGCTACCCAAGTTGCCTCCTAATGGCTACCCATGTTGCCTCTCAATGGCTACCTATGCTGCCTCTCAATGGCTACCCATGTTGCCCCTCAATGGCTACCCATACTGCCTCTCAATGGCTACCAATGTTGCCCCTCAATGGCTACCCATTCTGCCTCTCAATGGCTACCTATGCTGCCTCTAAATGGCTACCCATGTTGTCCTTCAATGGCTACCCATTTTGCCTCTCAATGGCTACCCATGTTGCCCCTCAATGGCTACCCATGTTGCCTCTCAATGGCTACCCAAGTTGCCTCCTAATGGCTACCCATGTTGTCTCTCAATGGCTACCCATGCTGCCTCTCAATGGCTACCCATGTTGCCTCTTAACGGCTATCCATGCTACCTCTCAATGGCTACCCATGCTGCCTCTCCAAGGCTACCCATGCTGCCTCTCAATGGCTACCCATGCTGCCTTTCAATGGCTACACATGTTGCCTCTCAATGGCTACCCATGCTGCCTCTCCAAGGCTACCCATGCTGCCTCTCAATGGCTACCCATGCTGCCTTTCAATGGCTACACATGTTGCCTCTCAATGGCTACCCATGTTGCCTCTCAATGGCTACCCATGTTGCCCCTCAATGGCTACCCATGCTGCCTCTCAATGGCTACCCATGCTGCCTTTCAATGGCTACCTATGTTGCCTCTCAATGGCTACCCATGCTGCCTCTCAATGGCTACCCATGTTGCCTCTCAATGGCTACCCATGCTGCCTCTCAATGGCTACCCATGCTGCCTCTCAATGGCTACCCATGCTGCCTTTCAATGGCCACCTATGTTGCCTCTCAATGGCTACCAATGTTGCCTCTCAATGACTTCCCATGCTGCCTCTCAATGGCTACCCATGCTGCCTCTCACAAGCTACTCATTCTGCCTCTCATGCTCTACTGTATAGGCACAGCAAGAGACTGATACCAAGCCAAATATAATTTCTTGTATTTAAAATAATACATTTAATGATCTATTGTCCCTTCTTTTACATCTGGCCGGAGTTCATCTTTAGGTCCTTTGTGTTGCAAATGCCATGAAAGCCATAACGGGGGTTTATCTGAGTTTTTTTTTTCCCCTTTGGATTGCAGCAACAATGCAGTTTTCAGAAGGGTATTTTGCACGATCGGATATTTTATGGATCTTTTTGTTGTGAAGGTTCACAGAGCATCCGAGCCGGGTTTAATCCAACCTTTGTTAGAGCGCCTGGGAATAGACACCCAACCTTGGCCTTTCCTAACACCGCAGGCAGCAGAAACGTACAGTACCCCATTGTATCACAGCGAAGGTCCTCGAGTGCAGGCCGGCTAAGGAGCAACGTTACGGAGGACTTCATTACTTGTGATGGTTGGAGTGCCAAACCGATCACTCGGTAAAACCAACCGGACAAATGATGTATGAAGGGGTTAGTCAATTAACTGGTAAACAGTAATGGTAAAGTGTAATGATTAATGGGCCGCGGCTTCCTACTCTATTTTCCACATTAAATTGCTTTCTGTTTTGCAATGTAAAGGTTTTCTTTTTATTTATTTTTTAAAGCAATCAACACTTTTTAAAGCTCTTTTTAATAAGCCAGGAAATGTGATTGGCAAATGGGCTTGTTTGCATAAGGTGGATCGCTTTAGAGAGGGCAATTTACAGGTAGGCTGAGGCCTTGTTCACACGATCAGTCCAAACTGATGAAAACGGACTAAAGTTAATTTCAATTGGTTCACAGACTGATGGTCTGATGGTCTGATGGTCTGATGTGCGTTAGGGTTGCCACCTGTCCAGGATTCACCCGGACAGTTCGGGTTTGGAATCATGTGTCCGGGTTTCAGACTGTCTGAGACCCGGACACATTATTTAGACTGGACTATGGCTTCCCAACATGGTTACTGGCTGTAGCTGTCTAAGCTGAGAGTGCCTGTTACACTCTTTCATACCCAAAGCCAACACCAACATACCCACCCCCCAAACACACACTCCAATCCCCAGAAATTTAAAGTCTAGCAGTCTCAGATACATCTGGATGGGAGGTGCTGACTGCCAAAGGATGAGTGTCCTCCCTTCTCTCTCCTGCCTCTGAGTGGCTACACTAAGGTATATCAGGGTTCTCAGAGCACCCCTTACATCAGAGTTCCCCTTTACACCGGAGGCCACAGTGTTCCCCCTTACATCAGAATCTTCTCCATACATCAGAGTTCTTAGTGTTCCCCATTAGATCAGTGTTCCCAGAATATCCCTTATGTTAGAGTCCCCAGAGTTCTCCCTTACACCAGAGTCTGCAGAGTCCTCCCTTACAGTGAAAGGGAACTCTCTGGATTCAGATGTAAAAGGGGAACTCTGTGGACTCTGATGTAAAGGGGGACTCTTGTTATCAACTTCATTTGATTAGAAATGTTATTTAATAGCAAAATATATGTATAGTTTATGCTATAAAAAAAAAAAAAATTGTCGTGCGCCGCTAAAGTGTTCGGGTTTGACCTGAAGAAAAGGTGGCAACCCTAATGTGCGTACACACCATCAGTTCAAAAAACGATCGGGTCAGAACACGGTGACGTAAAACACAACGACGTGCTGAAAAAAAAATGAAGTTCAATGCTTCCAAGCATGCGTCGACTTGATTCTGAGCATGCGCTGGTTTTGAACCGATGCTTTTGCGTACTAACCGTCGGTTTTGACTGATGGTCAGGCGTCCATCAGTCCGATTTTAAAGCAAGTTTTAAAACTTTGGACTGAAGGACAACAGACCGATGGGCCGTACACACGATCGGTTTGGACCGATGAAACTGAACTTCAGTCCACTTTCATTGGTTTTGACCGATCGTGTGTGCGGGGCTTCAGAGGCAATATGTTGCCTCCTTACCACCTGTTTTAAAATCTTGCACCCCCATGCAGTGGTGTATTTAGGTTTTGTGGTGCCCTAGGCCTGACTAAACTTGTGACCCCCTAATGTAAATATGACCCACCCCTTCCTGTCAAGGCTACATCCCTTGCTGTTTAAGGTCCGCCACCAAATTTTCAAGTGGGGACACTAGTTCTGAGGGCCTGGGGGGGGGGGGGGGCAATGAATTCCTTTAATTTGCATAGATTTCCTCTCACTTCCTGTTTGGCTATGGGGCAGGAAGTGAAGGGGCATCTCTGCAATGGGACAGGGGTGGTAAAAAAATAATTTGCATAGATTTCCTCTCACTTCCTGTTTGGCTATGGGGCAGGAAGTGAAGGGGAATCTCTGCAATGGGACAGGAATGGTAAAAAATAAACTGACAGGGGCTATAACCCTCCCAAATTAGTTCTACTTGAAAGCGGAGGTCCAGCTGGGATTTTTTTTTAAAACACTGTAGCTGCTGACTTTTAAAAAGCACACTTACCTGTCCAGGGTGCCACGCGATGTCGGCCGCCCAAGGCCGATCCATCCTCTGGATCGTGTGCTGGCGCCGCCATCCTCACTTAGGGAAATGGGCGGCTGTCCTCTGGGAGACACACAGGTCCCAGAAAACAGGACAAATGAGAGGGAATGAGGGACAGAGGGACATTGTTCCAAATCAGGGACAGTCCCTCCAATTTAGGGACAGTTGGGAGCTATGGGAGGGGGAATTTCAGCAGGGGTGGATTTGTCCTGGGAGGAGGTGGAATTTATGCTTCGGGGATAAGCATGCAGATTAGTGCTTAATTTTTTTTATTTTTTTTGGGGGGGGGATGCAGTTTGGCATGTTCCCCCTGGGCTCTAGATGGCCTTATCCTGGCACTACACATGAGCTTCTAATAGAGACTACAATAGGCCATTTCAGCGCCCGGTGGACAGGCATGATCCATGGTTGACACCACCAGGAAACCCACCCTGGGAAATGCCATGCAAGCGTGTCTAGGGCAGAATTATCTGCAAAGGGGCTGAGGTAGGGTGACCACATTTCCAAACTACCATTCGGGGACACCCCCTTCCCAAAAATCAGCTTGTGCTGTAACGAATCACAGCACAGTGATTGGACACAAGAGGCGGGATTTATGATTTCCCAATCACAAGCAGGGGGCGGGGACTGTGATCCTCCAGGCATTCCTGGCCAGGACAAGTACTGTCAGTGAGTAAAGCGGTGATGTGGCGGCCTTTTTTTGGGGGCATCAGATTGGCTTGGGGGGTGGCTGTGTCAGTTTCATTCCGGGACACTATATATCCTGGAATGAAGGTGCCTGTGACAGACCTGCAAAATCCGGGACTGTCCCAGGCAATTCTGGACACGTGGTCACCCTAGGCTGAGGGAGATCATGCAACATATTCAATACATTTAAAAAGAAGCATTTTTTATTTATTTTTTTAATGGCAAGGGGTTTCACATTAAGCAAATAAGTCACTTTTTTTTTTTTATCCCCGGGAGGTTAAAGGCATCTCACTTTAAGATTGCAACAGAAAACACCGCCGTCTTGACTAAACGACTTTTCTTTAACCAAAAAAGAATAAAAAAAAAAAAAAACAACAACGAGGGTGTATTACATTGTGCATTTCCTCTAAAAATAACCGTACAAACTTCCCTTTATAAAGTCATATTGTAAATGTTTAAGATAACAATTATCCAGGCGGGGAAGGTTGGGTTCCAGAAGTGAAGACGCATTAGGAGAAGGTGCGGGCCGAGGTCTCGGCTTGGGGCTGAGGCGAGGAGAGGGGGGGGGCCTTTTTTTTTAAATTCTGACCTAATGGGGCCCGGCTTCGCTATAGGCAGAGAGCGCTATAATTATCCTGATTTTAGAGGTAGCTGTAAAACCCACACAAATAACCCCGTTGTTCCTCAAGCTTGCTCATTGTTCCATGAATGCAGGGGATTCGGCGGCTTCCAGTTTTTCACACCTTGGGCATTTTATAAAATCATTTATTTTTATTTTTTTGTTACGTTCGTTTTTTTTTTTCAGCTGTCATCTTTGGTTTAAATTTAGGGCCTTTATTTTAGATTGTGAGAATGAAAGCGTATGTAGAGCCTGAACTTTGGTTTTGGATAAAGTAGGGAAGTATTAAAGGGGTTGTAAGGGTTAAATAAAAAAACATGGTATACTTACCTCCAGGGCAGGACTTAGGGTGGTGGGGGCCCATGGGCTTAATAATTGAAGGGGCCACCTGGAGCAGCGAAGCGGGCTGGGGGTGGGTTGTTACCGCCGACCGAGCATAGTTGTTGAGGAGGGGGGTGGGGGGTCTGGATCCGCTAACCAACCGATCATACTTGTTGAGGGGGGGATATGCCGACTGATTAAAATTGTTGAGCGGGGGAAACCGCCTTACCTCTTCCCAGGGCCGCCTTCAGTAATTTTGGGGACCTTTACACAGCAGCAGGAGCATCAAAGTTGTTGAGCGGGGGGGCTGCCCGAAAATTAAATCAATTCGCCGAAGTTGTTAAGCGGGGGGGGGGGTGCCGAAATAGCCGCGAACGGGGGATTGCCGCGAAATTGCAGGAGGGGTTTGCCACAAACAGGGGGGGGGGGGGGTTGCCGCGGTTAGGCGGGGCCCATGGCCTTGAGCCCAGTCAAGCCCAATGGTAAGTCTGGTCCTACTTACCTCCACTGTGCAGTTTGTTTTGCACAGAGTGGCCCCGATCCTCGTCTTCTGGGGGTCCCTCTGCGGTTGTCTCTGCTCCTCCCCGCAAGAGCTAACCCCCTTCTGGGAAGAGCTCTCTCAAAGGGGATTAACTTGTGGGCATGCTCCCGTGTAATACTGTGGCGGCCGTAGCCACCAAGTGTATCACTCGCCCCCCCCCCCGGCGCACCGCGTCATTGATTTGATTGACAGCAGTGGGAGCCAATAGCTGCACTGCACTTAATCTCCAATGAAGAGCCGCCTCAAACTGGGGGAAAGCATCGCAGGATCGCGCCCATGGATCTTCGTGGCTCAGGTAAGTAAAACAGGAGGGGCTGGGGGGCCCGAGAGTGCAAGGTGTTTTTTCACCTAAATGCATAGGATGCATTAAGGGGAAAAAACACAAAGCTTTACAACCCTTTTAAGCTGAGATAGATGGAGGAATCAACCCTCTCTATGTGGGACATTGTAGAAATATCCCGATCGATCAGCAGTTGATCAATAAAAGTTTTCCAACATTCCCATTGGACAGAAGTCATCTAACGATTGACTTTTGTCGAATATGAACACATGGATCAAATTTTGGTTGGTTTTGATCCATCTATAGCAGGGTTTCTGAACCAGGGTTCCATGGAACTCTAGGGTTTCACAGAGGAACCTCCAATCCTGGAGTGAGTAGGAAAGAAGACTTGGGCCCTGCTCATGACATGGCCATTGATTTCAGGGTTTGGGGCCCAGTGCATCATACAACCATGGATTTAAGGGTTTAGGGCAAGGTTTCTCAACCAGGGTTCCTTCAGAGGTTGATAGAGGGTCCTTGAGCAATGAGCAATTCCTTCTTCTTAGATAAGTTCCTACTGACCCCATTGATCCATGTTTTGGTTTTGGGGCCCTGTGCATGACCTGGCCATATATTTCAGGGTTTAGGGCCCAGTGCATCACACAACCATGGATTCAAGGGTTTAGGGCAAGGTTTCTCAACTAGGGTTCCTCCAGAGGTTGCTAGGTGTTCCTTGAGCAATGAGCAATTCCTTCTTCTTAGATAAGTTCCCACTGACACCATTGATCCATTTAGCTATGTGTTAGGAGATAAATCTTCTCAATGGCCACAAGTGTAAGGAGAATTATTCCCAATGACCATCACACTAATGTATCGTGAGTTGTAGATGAAGTGATTTTTAGTAGGGGTTCCCTGAGCCCGGAAAGATATTTCAAGGGTTCCTCTGTGTTGAAAAAGTTTGAAAAAGGCTGATCTATGGCAACCTAAGGCACACATGTCATGGCACATTAGCAATTTGTTATCTTCAATGGCACCCAGGAGATCATCAACAAGAGGGACTGGGCCTAAAGGCTTCCTGGTTAAGAGGAGAAAAAAGTGCAGGATGAGGACGAGGACAGAGTGCAGGCCGCTCCCCCATGGATGGTGTATGCCATGTCCAAGCAGAGGCTGGCTCTGTGGCCCACTGGAGGCTCTCCTCCCACTGGCCCAATTCACCTGAATGACATAGTGATCATGTGATCAGCTGTGTCCAATCACTTCTGATCACAGTGTAACAGTGTAACTAGGAAGTTCCGGTTATTGGAACTCTTCTACTCACGCTGACAGAGCGTGAGTAGAGGAGAGCTGATAAGCGGCTCTCCTGATGGGGGAGTTTGTGTTGATTATCAGTGCAGCCCCATCAGCGATTCCCACCAGTGATGCCCATCAGTGCCGACCAGTGATGTCCACCAGTAATGCCCACTAGAGCCCACCAGTGATGCCCATAAGTGCCCACCACTACCCACCAGTGATGCCAATCAGTGCTCATCAGTGATGCCAATCAGTGCCCATAAGGGATGCCTTTAAGTGCCCACCAGTGATGCCTGCCAGTGACTCCTCATCAGTTCTGCCTATCAGTTTTGTCTATCAATGCTGCCCATCAGGACCAAGACAAGGGGTGGGCAGGAGGGAAGGATGCCCTGGGCACAATGGTTTATTGCAGGGATGGGGAACCTAACCCTAAGGGAAGGGGGGTGCAGTTTGGCATCTTTGCCCTGGGCACTCGATGACCTTGTCCCGACACTTCTGCCCATTATTGGCCATCGGTGCCGCCTATCAGTGCCCATCATTGCCCCCTATCAGTGCCCATAAAGGCTGCTCATCAGTGCCGCCTATCATTGCCCATCAGTGCTGCATATTAGTGCCTCTTCATCAGTGCCCATCAGTGCAGCCTATGAGTGCACATTATTGAAGGATACATTTTTTTTTTTTACAAAAAAGGAAGGGGGTAACAGTGCCTGGTATTGAAGCGGCGAGATCCTTAACGTCTTTGGTCTGTAGGGGGGTCATTCACACCATAAAGGTGCATCCTAGCATGGGTGTTTTTACGATACACAGTGTGCGTTGTGGTGTTCTGCGGAGCATTGTGCGTTGTGTGGCTCTTCTGTACAATGAATGGCACCACACATAGAGCAGATGCATTGACACAATGGGCCCTTAACGCATCGGCCCCAAAACATGCATTGCAGGCCCAGCCCACTAAAACGGCGCTAAATGGCCTTCTAACACACATGCTGGAAGCGTACATAAATACGCGTGTTTATCAACATCCATTTGGGCACTTAGGAACTGCCCGAGGGCCCCGTGCCAATAGGGGGCCCCATCAGGGTTGCCAGGCTCAGTAAAACCAGGGACAGTATGTAAAAATCTGTGTTTTTTTTTACATCTGTCCGATAACGACATGCTTTTGATGTGAAAATCCTAAGATTTTAGCTGCCCCGCCTCTGCACTGCCTCCTGGCGTGGTGGCCATCTGTAAGCCTGGGGGGCCCCATAATCTTCTATTGCCCGGGAGCCCCATGAGTCGTCAGTCCGCCCCTGTCAACGTCTCAACCACCCGCACCACCCTAGGACTCGGATTGCCTTTTCTCAGACCGAGGCCCCTTTCGGCCCACACACATGCAGATGGATCTGCCCCGCAGACGAAAAATCAAATGTGTCAGGTGAAATTAAATGGGCCGCCGTGAGACGATCCATGTGGAGGCACGCAGGATCAGGGTAAGCCTGTGCGTTTAAGGCTGCAGCCATGGTTGGCTCCTGTCCCTTTCCAACGCTGGAAGAGTGCTGTTAGCAAAAGAAAAGCATCCTGATTAAGTTCTCTCCTCCTCTGCGCCTCCTCGTGTGCGCGCCCACTCCTTCCTCCTTCCCCATCCAGTAGCTGAGCTCTCACACACACAGTCTGGCTTGGAAAGGAACCAACGCAGCGGAGGGAGAGAGAACAGCGGGCACGGCTCACACGCAGTGCCCCGCTCACAGCAGAAACCGTTCTGAGGTGAGACTGGGGTCCGCCACTTACCCGCTGTTTACACGATGCTGCCCTCCACTCCCAGAGAGCGCACACAGCCATTTAAACCAGCCACTGCACAATTACAGCTAATTCTTTTCAGATGGGAGAAATCCCCCCCCCATCTCCACTCCACTCCACACAATTAAAACACCACTTTTTTTTTCTTTCCAGCAAGCAGTTGCAGCAATTTAAGGGGAATTTGCTTAAAAATTAAACATCTGCATGATTCGGTGGAAGCAGGATTGTTCTGACCAGGGCCGTTTGAAGGAATTTGGGGGCCCCAAGCAAAATGGGGGCCCCCAGCACCCCCCCACACGCAAAGCCTACGTTAGCGCTACAGCAATTATTTACACCCATGTTCTTACTCCCCCCCCCCCTAGTCCCTATGTTTTTATATTCTCACCTCCCCTTCTTCCCTGTAGGCTGCCGCTGTAGCGTGGCCGAGCTCCTTTTCCTCCTGTAAGTCCAGTGTTCTATCATTATGGGTCCCCAATTCCCTATCAGATAGTATCCGGACCTGGCACCGTGCGGTATAGGAGATTCTGTTTCCTGTGTTCGCGGCCGGACTGAAAGGAAGTGAGCACTCGGTGTGCACTTCCTGTCAGTCCGGCCAGGAACAGGAAATTGAATCTCCTGTACCATGCGCGGTACCCGGCTGGACTGACAGGACTCCAGGAGGAAGGAAGAGGAGCTCGGCCACGCTACCGCCTGGGAAGGGGAAGTTGGGGGCCCCAGGCCAGCTTGGGGCCCCAAGCAATTGTTTGTTTTGCCTGTCCTGTAGCAACGGGCCTGGTTCTGACCCTCGGTGCATCTTTATGGACCTTGCTTTGTGCACTGGTGGGCAGTCATGTTGGAACAGGAAGGGGCCGTCCCCAAACTGTTCCCACAAAGTTGGGAGCATGAAATTGTCCAAAATGTCTTGGTATGCCGACGTCTTAAGAGTTCCCTTCACTAGAACTAAGGGGCCAAGCCCAACCCCTGAAACTGAACCCCCCATCATAATCCCCCCTCCATAGGGTGACCACATTTCTAAACTACCATTCAGCGACACCCTCCCTTCCCAAAAATCAGCTTGTGCTGTAATGAATCACAGCACAGTGATTGGACACAAGAGGCGGGATTTATGATTTCTCCAATTACAAGCAGGGGGCGGGATTGTGCTCCTCCAGGCATTCCCAGCCAGGACAAGTACTGTCAGTGAGTAAAGCAGTGATGTGGCGGCCTTTTTTGGGGGCATCAGATTGGCCCGGGGGGGGGGGGGGTAGCTGTGTCAGTTTCATTCTGGGACACTGTATTGTCCTGGAATGAAGGTGCCCGGGACAGACCTGCAAAATGCGGGACTGTCCCGGGCAATCCAGGACATGTGATCATCCTATTGTTATCCCTGTACTGCAGTCTTTTGCAGCCTGAGTGGACCACGCTTGTAAACAACCAAAAGCAAGTGTCCAAGTCAACCAGGCGTCTCTGATTACCTCTATGATCTTGGAGGACCAGAGCAACGTCATGACGTCACTTCCGGTCTAGGGCGGAAGTAAACATTTTATTTTTTTTAAAGCAAAAAAAGCATTTTTTTGGATCTTTTGCTTTTAAAGGAAGAGGGGAGATTTGGGGTCTTATAAATCCCAGATCTCTCCATCTCTATGCGTTGCGCCCTGCTATTTTCATGGCGGGTGCTGCCTTAAATTTAGAGGGTGGTCAGAGATTTAGTTACCTCTGGCTGTGTTGTTTTGCCAAATTTAGGTCTCTGTTCCAGCCATGGCTGTACTGTGAGTGACCACTATTGCTGTCTGGGGTGTTGGTACCACCCCAGGCCAAGGGTGACAGCAGATCGAGTCAGGGTGTATTGGGTGTTTTTCCTCAGCAGCCAATCAGTCGGGGTTGATTGCCCGCGCTGTGCATGCTGGGGGAGAGTACTTAAGGCACAGACGTCACATGTTTGCGGTCGTCGATCACAGGTCTGTCATCCCACCACCCACGTGTGTGGCCCTCATGGCCGGGGGTGCGTGTTCAAGTGTTCCTGGTTTCGGGACCACTCCTGGTCGTGATCTACTGTTTAGGCCTGGTAGTCAGACTGGGTCTACAAATTGCAGAGTGGTCCTGTGCTGTCCGTCCTGAGGGAGGAAGCCACCCGATGAAGAACCTGTCTGGGAGAGCACCAAGCACGAGGCTGGTGTCTAAGGAGAGGCCTTGAATTTCGTCGAAGGACGCACTATTACTGACCCAACTTGTGAAAATTTTGAATGCAAATGCCAACTTTCATAAAGCCAGTCTATGCATAGACATGCCCTATAGTATGTTTAGGGACCAAGCCCTGTTAGTTTGGCGTGGCCGCTCCTCCATATCGCCAAAGTTTGAATATTTTAGGATAGGAGGAACAATCTGTCTCTTTATGGTGCTCCCAATAAAGAACAGCTTCATTTTTTAATTTTCTTTCAGGCAAGTGGTAGTTTACGTTAATGGAGCCGGACTCTGGCAATGGATGAGGTTGTTATTTCAGGGTAGGTCTGTTTTAAAAAGTCTGCAAATTCAAGGTTTTTTTTTCCTCGTTTTTTTTTTTTTTTCTAAGAGCTCTTCTTTAATGTCTGAGATCTTACGTTCATAGCAGCAAAAACACATAAAGATATATGGAAAGCCATGTGTTCGGCTTGAGCAGAAGAATGTGTGCAATTACCGAGTTTGTTAAAGGAACGCATATTGAGCTCTGCTGCGTAGGTGTCTCTGACTCTATCCAGCCCTCTGTGGCTAACGCCTATAAAAGGGGACGATAACTCATACGTCCATGCTGCCTTCTGATGCTCTATCACAGTTTAATGGCCGAGGTTAGCTAATCTCAACAAGAGAATCGCTGCTGAGGTCACACTTGACTTATTATGCCGTAAAAAAAAGGTCTACTGGGTGTAACGGTTACTACCGCTTACAGGTGAGCAGCAAGCAGGATGTTTAATGGACCACTCAACATATGTTACCAGCTGGCTTGACCTAAAAAGATGTTCTAATGATATTTTCCGGGATAAATATTAAGAGGATCAAAATGAAGATCATAAAATTATTACAAGATAAAATAAATGAAAAAACAAAAAACAAAGAACCATCAGCTTCTAGTATACAATTTTAGGCTCCGTTCACATCTAGTGATGCTCCTAAGTCGCATTTTTGGGCTAGATTCAGGTATATTAGCGTAACTTTGTGGAGGCGTAGCGTATCCCATTTACGCTACGCCTCTGCAACTTTTACAGGCAAGTGCTGTATTCACAAAACACTTGCTCCGTAAGTTGCGGCGGCGTAGCGTAAATGGGCCGGCGTAAGAGCGCCTAATTCAAAATAGGCAGGTAGGGGGGCGTGATTCATGAAAATGAACCCCACGTAATTGACGCTTTTTCCAAACGGCGCATGCGCCGTCCGTGGATGTATACCAGTGCGCATGCTCCAAATTACGCCGCGAATACGACGTGAACATAACTTACGCAAAGCTCTATTCTCGAACTCTACGCCGGCCCGATGTCCATACTTAACATTACGTACGCCTCATATAGCAGGGGTAACTTTACGCCGGACTCACGCTTGCGCAAACGACGTAAAAAAATACGCTCGGCCGCAAGTACGTTCGTGAATCGCATATTCGACGCGTAAAATGGACGGAAGCGCCACCTAGCGGCCAGCGTAAATATGCAACTTAGATACGACGACGTAAGTGACTTACGCCAGTCGGATCTAAGGAAAATTCCAGCGTATCTTGTTTTCTGAATACAAGCAACTTAGAAGTTACGCAGAAACTACAGAAGCGTGAAAAAAGCAAGCAAAAAAACCCATAAAGGGCTAGATTCAGAAAACATTTAGGTCGGTGTATCTAGAGATACGCGGACCTAAATGTTTTCTGAATCTAGCCCTTTATGTTTTTTTTTTGCTTGCTTTTTTCACGTTTCTGTAGTGGCCCCATTGAATGGGTTTGAACGCAAAAAGTAGCACTTTTATTCGGATCTGACTTTGGAATGTTTTTAAACTACAGTAGAACCTCTGATTGCGAGTAATGCGGTTAGCGAGCGTTTCGCAATATGAGCGCTGTATTTAAAAAAAACTGACTCGGAGTGTTGTCATGCAAAACGAGCAGGATTAAAGCCAAAGCGGTGTTCAATACTGAGTTTGGCCTGAGGTGAGGTGGCACCGGAGCTGAGCAGAGCCGAACGGCGCCAATCGGACCCAAATGGCTCCGTTCAAGGCCGTTCAGGAAAAATGCTTATAAAATCATGGAAATACTCTGTTCCCGAGCCTTTCCAAGGTTTTCTGAGTTCAGCCGAGGTGTCCTCGTGCCCTTTCTGAGTGTTTACAAAGCTCTCCAGCGCCCCCTCCGCCTCTGGCCGCATGCGGTATTGCCTGCCATTGAAGTCAATGCGGAACAAATTATTTTAGTTTCCATTAACTTCAAAGGGGAAACTCGATTTAGTATGCGAGTACTTTGGATTACGAGGTTTCACTGTATGCGTTTTTGGCGTGAAAAGGAAACTCAGAAAGTAGCATTTCCGATATATGAAAGGAGCCTTAAAGTAAAATTGTAGGGCAATTCACAAAAAAAAAAAAAAAACAATAAAAAAATGTAAAAATTAAATAAAATTAAATAAAAAAAGAGATAAAAATATGTCTGTTTATTTATGTATTTTAAATTCTGGGAGCCAATGGTGTTTAACATGTACATTTTTACTTCCAGATCCAAAGTCAGACATCCAGTGCCCCGCCCTCATGGAGCTATCGGTTAGCAGTTAAAGAGGAACTGCAGTCTGCTCAAAAATAAACTTTGCATATTATTTTATATATACTGTGATTCTGTACTTGCCAAATATGCTGCAAAAATCTCCCTCCAATGAATGTGGCTGCAGCCATTTTAACATATATATATATATATATTAAAAAATATGCGCCTGTGTATATATGATATGTATTTTTAAGAGCGTGAGAGTGAGTGACGCATAGAAACTTTTGTGATTAATAGTTGAGCAGCGATGAAATTACAACAGAGTATCGCCAACAACAAAACCAATTAGCAATTAAAAAAATATAGAAATAGATATTTATGAAACCAAAGTCATTAAAAAAATGCGTTTGAGAAATTCTCGCCACTTTTATATACAGAAGGTGTCACGCCGGAGTCGTAAATGTGACATTCCCATTTTGTAATTAACCGGCTTCCTGGTGTTCTGGAAAACACTTAATGAGAAAAGTGTCGGACGAAAGCAAAGACAACTGTTAGAAGTTAATAGAGGTAAGGCTTGTCAATGTCCCTTTTATAGATACCTGGCAGTGAAAGTCACTCATTTAATATGGGAAATAGGTTTGGCTACATGTGGATATTCTAAGTGGTCCAGCCTCTAATTTATTTTATTTTTTTATTTTTTTTCTCAGCCAATTTAGCTAGAAACATAGAAGAGTGACAACAGAAGACCAAGTGGCCCATCAAGTCTGCCCCATTTTTTTGTAAATTTCCAGGTATTTTTTCTGTTCTTTTCTTTTATTTATTTTTTACACATATATATATATATATATATATATATATATATATATATATATATATTTTAGCAGTATTTTTGTTGTTAAAAAAAATGTACTTTGCTCTGCCTCATTTTTTTCTTAAAAACTTGCCACCCACACCATTTTTGACACTTCGACCCTACATTTAAAAATCAACCCCCAAATATAATGTTTGGGGTTCTAAGTGATTTTCTAGTAAAAATAAAGTATATATATATATCTATATATATAGATATATATATATAGATATATATATTTAGCAGAGACCCTATAGAATAAAATGTTGGGTGTTTTTTATGTCACACAGTATTTGCGCAGCAATTTTCCAAACGCAATTTTTTGAGAAAAAAAAAATATTCAAACTTTGGCGATATGGAGGAGCGGCCGCACAGAACTAACTGGGCTTGGTCCCTAAACAACCTATAGGGCGTGTCTATGCATAGACTGACTTTATGAAAGTTGGCAGATGCATTCCAAATGTATGTTATTATTTATACATTTAATTCTTATTATTATATATATTATTTACTTATCAAAAACTATTTTCTTTCTTTTTATTTATTTTTTGTTTTCTTTTGGTTAAACTAGATTTTGTCTTTTTTCGACCTAGCTATGTAATAATGTATCATCCTCATTATTAAAAAAAAAAAAGTTTAAACATTTCTAAAAAGCCATAAAACAAATGCAACACTGTAACAGTTATTATATATTATAGATAAAATGTGCATATGTTTTATATATGTTTTAAATATCTTGATCTGCTAATCTTTTTTACATACGCTAAATACTGTGAAAATAATGATCGGTAATAAACAGACCCGAAGAAGTGATTTTCAACTTGTGAAAGAATGCAAATATGCAATATGTAATAATCATTGTGTTTTTTTACGTTTTTTTTTACGATATAAATAATCATTATGTTAATACATAATACATTTTTTATACATTATATAAAGTAAAAGTTTTTTTTTTATTATTATTTGATAAACTATTTGCATGATAAGACAATTATTATTAAAAAATTTAAACATTTATTAAATAATATTTTTAAAAATATAAAACAATTATTAATGAAATGAATAATAAATACAATGTGCTGTATTTATTTTAATTTTGATCAGATTTGAAAAAAAACATTAGGTAAGCACTAGAAGTCAATAAGTGCACATGTGCTGGTGAAAGAACATAAAAAGGAAGCAGAGTGAGGAGAAGGATGGAAACTCCAGTGCCTTGCTGCACCTTTATTGTCCAATCAGCAGGCTGGTGGGGTGTGTTCTTAAAGTATAACTAAAACAACTCTTAAAGTATATGTAAGTCCTCACCTTGTAAAGCAACCAATTCAGTTTAAAATAGAAAAGAAATGCAAAACATTTTTGTATAGATATAAAACTACATTACAAATACTATTTTTTCCCTTTTTTTTTAATAAGTGATCACATTCCCTCTGCTCTCAGCTGCATAAGAGCTGGGGGGGGGGAGAAACATCAGTACACTGAGCTTCCCAATGAAAGGCTGTGCAGTGGGGGGAGTGCCAGGACAAATGTGATCATTGGAGGAGAGCAGGCTGAGTTTCCTGCACAGCTAGAGAACTGACCACGGTGTGCTCTCATGCTTAGCATGGTAAGTTTTTAATAGGAAAGCAGAGGGGACTGGCAGGAACACCAAGGAAGCAGCCACATATCAGGAATATGAAGTGTTGGTGGTAACAAACGCTTTAAAATATCTTTCTTTTTTTATTGCTGCTTGTTAGGGATTTCTGTATTTAGACTGATGACCATTATCCTAAATCAGGGGTCTCCAAACTTTTAAAACAAAGGGCCAGTTTATTGTTCTTCAGACTTTAGGAGGGCCGGATTGTGGCTTGCATGGGCAGAAAATGACTCAGGCCCCGGCATCAGTGACAATAATAATGGTCCCCCGGGTTGGTGGTCAACAGCAGGAGGAGTAGTGCTCCTATTAAAAGGAGAAATAGTATCCCATGATTGGTATCGGGGGAAGAAATAGTGCCCCATTGTTGGAGTCAGTGGGAGGAATTGTGCCCCAAGGGCCGGATACGGGCTGGCAAAGAGCCACATCTGGCCCTCAGGCCCCAGTTTGTAGACCACTGTCCTAAACGATCAAAACCAGATAAAAGAGTCCAAGATCATTTTAATTGTTGGTGAAAGAAAGTAATATAAAAAAATCCAACGAGTTTTGGGGCAACACCACTCTTTCTTCAGTGCAAGATATCACTTGAATGGACTCCGATGACTTCACAGATCTATATTACAACTAGAATTGAACTCTCCATATGGAGTGGTATCTTATTACCTCTGCGGTGGTTATTTTTTGTGTTATAAACAGAAAAAGGCCAAAAATTTTGAAAAAAAAAATTTTTTTTTACTTTCTGTTATAAAACATATTTTTTTATAGAAAAAAAGGTAAATAAAGGGAGAAATAAATAAACCCAGCCCTAACCGTACAGAGGACAGAAAAAATGGCACAGTGAAGGGATGTAGTATTGGTTGGTGAAGATCTGCTTTAAGTTTCAAAATCTTGGACTCATTTACAATATTGATCTAAAAAATTTCCCTTTTCTTATATTATGATTTCTTCATTTCAAAAAGTTCTCAGATAAATAAAAATGGGCCCTTTTTTTTTTACCTATGATAGATAAGAGTTATATTTATTGGCTACATTTTTTAAAAATGTAAGCTACAAAATCCTGGACTCATTTACAATATTGATCTAAAAATGTCCCCTGTTTTTATATTATAATTTCTTAATTTCAAAGAGTTCTAAAATAAATAAAAAGAAAAAAAAGTACCATTTTTTTTTTACCTATGATAGATAATAGTTATATTCATTGGCTAAAGGTTTTAAAAATTAAGCTGCAAAATCTTGGACTTATTTACAATATTAATCTAAAAAATGTCCAATGTTTATATATTATAATTTCTTCATTTCAAAAAGTTCTTATAAATATAAAATAATAAATAAAAATAAAAAAAAAGACTCATTTTTGTTTACCTATGATAGATATCATTGTCTAAAGATTTTAAAAAACTGTCCCCTGTTTTTAAATTATCATTTCATTTCAAAAAGTTCTTATAAATACAAATCAATAAATAAAAAGAAAAAAAAGTCCCATTTTTTTTCTAACCTATAATAGATAAGAGTTATATTCATTGGCTAAAGATTTTAAAACTGCCCGCTGTTTTTTAAATTATAATTTCATTTCAAAAAGTTATTATAAATATAAAAGAAAAAAAAAAGTACATTTTTTTTTATCTATGATAGATAAGAGTTATATTCATTGGCTAAAGGTTTTAAAAAAATAAAAACATGAATATAAAAATAAAATAATTGAGTTGACGGATAAATTATCAGCATGGCTAGAACATTTTATTTATTTTGTTTTGTTTACCAGGATTTCTAAATTATTTCCCACGTTTGACTGATATTGTCAAAATAGGGCACTGTGCGAAGATATTTGTCTAACATGTAGCGTTTCTTAATTACCTCCATCACTTATGTTTATCTCAGTGTTGTCAGGATGTGAATTAAAGTTTGTTGAAGAAGAAAAAAAAAGTGTTTAATTACCCCCGCACCAACTATGGAGGTCAACCAATTTTGAAGTAGCAATCTTATTCAGAGGGGGGAAAAAATATATAAAAAAAATTAAAATAATAAAAATCTGAGGAGAGTTGTAGAGTAAAGTGTTGTCATTTTAGATTAGAAGAATAACGAACAGAGCAGTTTTGCTGATTGCGAACAAACTTGAATGACAGAAAATAACTTCTGTGTCAACAGTTTTTTATTTCTTTTTTCGTCATTATTGCTAATATCATCTTGGCTACGGCAGACGGTATCTTTCCAGATGCTGGTTTTATCATGCCTTGTATAGATATTAATTATGAAAAAAAAAAAATAGAAAATTAAACTATTACATATCCCTCTCCAAATGCTTATAAATAATATAGGCAAAAAATAAATAAAAAATTAAGACCAATTTTTGGGGGGTTTTGGAGAGAAACATTGGAAAAATATACAAAAGTGCCGGGAGAAAAAAAAAACAAAGTGGTCCATCAAGTCTTCGCCTTTTTTTTTTTTTTCTTTAACCTTGTTGTGCCAAGTATGATAAAATTCCCTTTCTGTTGACTGACTTCCCTCACCTCAAAGTCAACCGCTCTTTCCATAATATAAGACCAATTTTCGAAATTTTCCCCATGTTCTTGATCCATTAAAAATGGATGACGTACAGAACGATTGAGTATCTGACACAATAGAACGTGAAGGAAATTCTCCCACTTCCTGCCTTTTGATGGGAGCTAGAAAAAATGGGAAGTGAAGGAAAATCTTTCCGCTTGATGATTATTTGATGAGCTTCAAACAGAAATAGATGTAAGGAAAACTCTACCAAATTCCCACCTATTTGGTGGGTGCGAGATAGAATAGGAAGTAAGAAAATCTCCTTATTTCCTGCATATTTGATGAGCATTAGACAGAACTTGAAGTAAGGGGGACATCTCCAAACTTCCCACCTATTTGATGGGTGTCAGACAGAACAGGAAACAAAGGAAATCTCCCCTCTTCCCGCCATTTGATGTGTGTCAGACAGAAAAGGAAATTAAGGAAATTTACCCTCTTCCTGCCATTTGATGTGTGTCAGACAGAACAGGAAGTAAGGGAAACATCTCCCAACTTTCCACCTACATGATGGGTGTCAGACAGTACAGGAAGTAAGGGAAATTTCCCAACTTCCTATTTGATGTGTGTCAGGCAGAAGAGGAAGTGAAGGAAATCTCTCAGCTTCCTATTTGATGTGGGTCAGACAGAACAGGAAATTTCTCCACTTTCTAACAATTGATGGGTGTCAAAAGAGAACAAGACACAAAGGAAATTTCAGACTATTTGATGGGTGTCAAACAAAACAGGAAGTGAGAGAAAATCTTCCCAATTCCTGCCCTTTGATGAGTCTAAGACAAAATAAGAAGTGAAGGCAATCTCCCAACTTCCTGTCATTTGATGGGTGTCGGACAGGACAGGAAGTGAAAGAAACCTCCCAATTTCACACCTATTTAATGAGTGTCAGACAGGACAGGAAGTGAAAGAAACCTCCCAATTTCACACCTATTTAATGAGTGTCAAACAGTACAAGATGTGAAGGAGATCTCCCAACTTCCTGCCATTTGATGGGTGTCAGACAGAACAGGAAGCAAAGGGGATCTCCCCAATTCCTGCCATTTGATGGGTGTCAGACAGAACAAGTAGTGAAGGGAATCTCCCCACTTCCTGCCATTTGATGGGTGTCAGACAGAACAAGTAGTGAAGGGAATCTCCCCACTTCCTGCCATTTGATGGGTGTCAGACAGAACAGGAAGCAAAGGGAATCTCCCCACTTCCTGCCATTTGATGGGTGTCAGACAGAACAAGAAGTGAAGGGAATCTCCCCACTTCCTGCCATTTGATGGGTGTCAGACAGAACAAGAAGTGAAGGAGATCTCCCAACTTTCAACTATTTGATGGGTTTTAGACAGAACGGGGAGCAAAGGAAATATCACCACTTCCTGCCATTTAATGAGTGTCAATCAGAACAGGAAGTGAGAGAAAATCTCCCCACTGCCTGCCATTTGATGGGTGTCAGACAGGACAGGAAGTGAGAACAAATCTCCCCACTTCCTGCATTTGATGGGTGTCAGACAGAATTGGAAGTGGAAGAAATTTCCCCACTTCTTGCATATTTGATGGGAGTCATACAAAATCTTCCCACTTCCGGTCTATTTGATGGTGTCAAAACAGGAAGTAAATAAAGGTTTCCTCAATAAGGACACAGACAGTGAGGTCAAATAAAAGTTATCTCTTTCACCCCAATGACTCTACCCTCCTCCTATGAGCCCAGGGTGCCATGGACACACCCTCTAGGGCAGGGGTGGGCAACCTCGGCCCTCCAGCTGTGGTGAAACTACAAGTCCCATGAGACATTGCAGGACCCTGACAATCACAGACATGACTTCTAAAAGCAGAGGCATGATGGGATTTGTAGTTTCATCACAGCTGGAGGGCCGAGGTTGCCCAACCCTGCTCTAGGGGTATGTCATCAAACTGCCCTGGGCTCAAAGTATTAGTAACAAACACAGCTGGAGGGAGGAAATGTAAGAGAAGACAACTAGAAAAAAAGGTATACTGTATATCCTAAAAACATTTTTACATTTAGGACATAAGGAGGAGCTTTGCGCCCAACCTGGAGTTTGACTTTAAGCAAAGCCTAAGATCTTTTATTTATAATACCAGTATGCCCGCCATGTTTTTTTATTTTTTATTATTGTCGGCACTAATCCTTTCAGAATTTTTTTCCTGGCATCTATCAAAGTTTAATCTTTGCCCATGAATACTCTTAATTGGTGAACACAAAATAAAGGAAATTAAAGAAATAAAATACGTTGTGATTTTAAAAAAACGCCGGTCTCCTACAGAATTTGCGATGGCAGACGGTAGCTGGTCCCCCTCCGCTTACAGTGTCCCTTTTGTATCTTCTGATGGTGTTCCTATCATATCTCCCGGTGGTATAGAGTTACGCTACAGGATGGCCACCAGTTGGAATCTCCTATAAGGCAGAATAATAAACATTTGATCTCAAGTCAAGACCTTACAGGCACTCTTAGCCTTCTTTTTTTTTTCTACGAGTCGGTCCACGTTTATCCTGGAGTCTCGCCAGGGATCCTCTAGTAATGCAGTGCTCTTTTTTTGCCATCTCTGAACAAAAGAGCTTTTCTTGTCCGACGAGCTGTCAAGTTTATCCAAATAACCTCAACTCCCGACTAGCCCTCTCTCCTCTCTCTCTTATTTTTAATGATATTTCCAAGAAAATGACACTTTGTGTCTTTAAACTACTATACAGGATTAATGCAAAATAAAAACCAGGGGCTGATTTGCCAAGAATAACTTGTTCGTGTCAAATGGAGCGTCTGAAGCACGACTAGCTAGGGAGACAGAGTAATGCAACGTGCTCATTGACTGCAATTGGGTTCAGTGGGAATGGCCTAGAGAGGAACCGGGATGGAAATCGATAAATAAAAATGTAGTGGTTGGAGCTCCTGTAGGATTTTTCTTTGTTGATCAATGTTATCAGTAGTAAAGTAGCTCAGAAATGTAGGGTTACGTGTCAGTATGTTGTCCTAAAGAATATAGTTTTCTAGGCCAACTGAAGCTTTCTAGGCCAACTGAAGGCCCAGAATGTCAAAAAAGCAATTATGGCATTTGTGGAAAGAACAGAACATTGGTCCAGGTTTCTAAACTTCGTCATGGCTGCCCTGAAGACTTCTGAAAAAGGTAAGTATACATAAAAAAAAAATACAATGGGGGAGATGGGGCACAGGGCTCAAAGGCAGGAGAGAGGGGGTGAAATTTGAGTGTCATTTTTGGTTTTGGTGTTGGGGTTTTATTCTCATCTGTGTTCCTTTGGTAAGATTTCAGCATGCTTCCTGTCCTGGTGTTGAAACAGGAAGTAAGGGGATTGATCCAACCCAGGCACAGACAGCATGTCATGGTCAGGGATCAGTAGCAGATATAGCATTTAGGGATCAATCAGAAGCGTAGTCAGTAAACAAGCCAAAGGTCAGTAAAGAAAGGTTGCAGGTTGGGATCAAACAGAAGCGTAGTCAAGGAACAAGGCACAGTTTGGACCTGGTTGGCCTCTCAGTTCTAAGAGGAAGGGTTAAAGGTCACATGCTCCCCATTCCAAGATCCCCAATGAAGGAAGAGAGCAGCAGGGGAGCACAACAAGGTTATTTTGAAGGTAAACAGGTTCCCCTACCCGGAAATTACAAGAGCCCTGATAAAGGAAGAGAGCAGCAGGGGAGCACAGCCTATGTATCAGGTGGGCTTTCAAGATTCCAATTGCTCCACTCTTCTGTTGAAGCCGTGGATCTAAAACCTGTATGAGCTCCAACATGGAGCTCTTCTCCTCCCCAAGTGACACAGTTTGGACCTGGTAATTGGCCTCTTAGTTCTAAGAGGAAGGGTTAAAGGTCACATGCTCCCCATTCCAAGATCCCCAACGAAGGAAGAGAGCAGCAGGGGAGCACAGCCAACATATCAGGGGGTGGGCTTTCAAGGTTATTTTGAAGGTAAACAGGTTCCCCTACCCGGAAATTACAAGAGCCCTGATAAAGGAAGAGAGCAGCAGGGGAGCACAGCCTATGTATCAGGTGGGCTTTCAAGATTCCAATTGCTCCACTCTTCTGTTGAAGCCGTGGATCTAAAACCTGTATGAGCTCCACCATAGAGCTCTTCTCCTCCCCAAGTGACACAGTTTGGGCCTGGTAATTGGCCTCTTAGTTCTAAGAGGAAGGGTTAAAGGTCACATGCTCCCCATTCCAAGATCCCCAACGAAGGAAGAGAGTAGCAGGGGAGCACAGCCAATGTATCAGGGGGTAGGTTTTCAAGGTTATTTTTAAGGTAAACAGGCTCCCCTTTACCCGGAAATTCCAAGAGCCCCAACAAAGTAAAAGAGCAACAGGTGAGCACAACCTACGTATCGGGTGGGCTTTCAAGATTCCAGTTGGTCCACTCTTTTGTTGAAGCTGTGGGTCTAAAACCTGTATGAGCTCCACCATGGAGCTCTTCTCCTCCCCAAGTGACACATTTTGGGCCTGGTAATTGGCCTCTTAGTTCTAAGAGGAAGGGTTAAAGGTCACATGCTCCCCATTCCAAGATCCCCAACAAAGGAAGAGAGTAGCAGGGGAGCACAGCCAATGTATCAGGTGGTGGGTTTTCAAGGTTATTTTTAAGGTAAACAGGCTCCCCTTTACCCGGAAATTCCAAGAGCCCCAACAAAGGAAAAGAGCAACAGGGGAGCACAACCTACGTATCGGGTGGGCTTTCAAGATTCCAGTTGGTCCACTCTTTTGTTGAAGCCGTGGGTCTAAAACCTGTATGAGCTCCACCATGGAGCTCTTCTCCTCCCCAAGTGACACATTTTGGGCCTGGTAATTGGCCTCTTAGTTCTAAGAGGAAGGGTTAAAGGTCACATGCTCCCCATTCCAAGATCCCCAACAAAGGAAGAAAGCAGCAGGGGAGCACAGTCAATGTATCAGGGGGTGGGTTTTCAAGGTTATTTTTAAGGTAAACAGGCTCCCCTTTACCTGGAAATTCCAAGAGCCCCGACGAAGGAAGAGAGCAGCAGGGGAGCACAACCTATGTATCGGGTGTCTTTCAAGATTCCAGTTGGTCCACTCTTTTGTTGAAGCCGTGGGTCTAAAACCTGTATGAGCTCCACCATGGAGCTCTTCTCCTTCCCAAGTGACACAGTTTGGGCCTGGTAATTGGCCTCTCAGTTCTCAGAGGAAGGGTTGAAAGTCACATGCTCCCCATTACCTGAAAATTCCAAGAGCCCCGACAAAGGAAGAGAGCAGCAGGGGAGCACAACCAACGTATCAGGGGTGGGCTTTCAAGATTCCAATTGCTCCACTCTTCTGTTGAAGCCACGGGTCTAAAACCTGTATGAGCTCCACCATGGAGCTCTTCTCCTCCCCAAGTGAAACAGTTTAGACCTGGTAATTGGCCTCTCAGTTCTAAGAGGAAGGGTTGAAACTTGAAATTCACATGCTCCCCATTACCCGGAAATTCCAAGCGCCCCAACAAAGGAAGAGAGCAGGAGGGGAGCACATCCAACATATCAGGGGGTGGGTTTTGAAGGTTATTTTTTAAGGTAAACAGGCTCCCCTTTACCTGGAAATTCCAAGAGCCCCGACGAAGGAAGAGAGCAGCAGGGGAGCACAACCTATGTATCAGGTGGGCTTTCAAGATTCTAATTGGTCAACTCTTCTGTTGAAGCCGTGGGTCTAAAACCTGTATGAGCTCCACCATGGAGCTCTTCTCCTCCCCAAGTGACACAGTTTGGACCTGGTAATTGGCCTCTCATTTCTAAGAGGAAGGGTTGAAACTTGAAATTCGCATGCTCCCTATTACCCGAAATTCCAAGAGCCCCAACAAAAGAAGAGAGCAGCAGGGGAGCACAACCAACATATCAGGGGTGGGCTTTCAAGATTCCAATGGCTCCACTCTTCTGTTGAAGCCACGGTCTAAAACCTGTATGAGCTCCACCATGGAGCTCTTCTCCTCCCCAAGTGACACAGTTTAGACCTGGTAATTGGCCTCTCAGTTCTAAGAGGAAGGGTTGAAACTTGAAATTCACATGCTCCCCATTACCCGGAAATTCCAAGCGCCCCAACAAAGGAAGAGAGCAGGAGGGGAGCACATCCAACATATCAGGGGGTGGGCTTTCAAGGTTATTTTTAAGGTAACCAGGCCATCCAAGAAATATTTTTTGTGGTGGCCTCAAGACATGTATTGACTTAAAGTTGAGCTAAAGAATTGGGATCTAAGTTAGGTTTGTCTTGAGCGTTCAGCAGACCACACCAAAAAAAAAAAAAAAAAAAAGTGCTACAATTCAACCGAGTGCAAATAAGAAATACGATTCTTTTCCAAGCTAGCAAAAAAAAAAGAAATAAAGAAATAAAACAAGACACTGAGCTATAATTTCCACTAGATACACGCTCATAAATGTCTATACGAGGCCTAATTAGGATGACTGATTGGCTGAAAATGCACCTCGGTGCTCCCTCGAGCTTATTCAGTATTTAGATGGGGTTTTGTAATAACAGCAGAGAATCCACGTCTCGGGCCCCCGTCTGCATGGCACAGGTGTTCTCAGGCTGGCACTAGGCATGATTAAGCCCGTAAAGGTATATGAACCACCTCTCTTTAAGGAGCAATTAAACTTTTTTATAGAGGGGGGGGCGGCTGTAAAAAAAAAAAAAAGAAACTCCGGGTAAAGTTTTCAGGCTGATGTGCGGTCAGTTCGTAATTTTACCTCTTTCTTACAGCTACAGGATAATGAAGTTGGGGGTCGGGGGGTCTGTTTTCTATCTGTATGGACGCAGGACAGACAAAAAAAAAAAGGTCTGGGTTTTGAAGGACAGGGAATTTCGAACTGCTACCATTTTTATATCACTTAACAGCAACGGTTTACAAAGTATCTAGAAAAAGTGAAGTCCTGACTGAAGGAAACAAAATAAAAATAAAATCCTTGTTTCCACCTTTTTTCATCATTTTTTGCATCTGAGAGCCACTACAGCCAGCAAGGAAGATAGGAGGTGAGGAGGTGGAGCCGGGAGGAGGAGACAAAGTGATGAGCTCATCAGTCTGCTGCTTCTCCTTTTACTGTCCAATCACAAGTTGTGGGGGGGAGGGACAAGACCGTTAAGTGTTACCTAACTGCAGCAGAGAAAGAATTAGGTTGACCAGGGCCGTCTTCAATGTTGATTGGTTGCAAGAGATTACTGTACATCAATACTGTTCACTGATTGGTTGCTAGAGGTTACTGCTCAACATTATCGTTTACTGGTTGGTTGCTAGAGGTTACAGCACACATTACGGCTCACTGATTAGATGCTAGAGGTTACAGCACATGATTTATGCTTGTTGATTCGTTGCTAGAGATCACTGTACATCAATACTGTTCACTGATTGGTAGCTAGAGGTTACTGCGCAACATTACCGTTTACTGGTTGGTTGCTAGAGGTTACAGCACACATTACGGCTCACTGATTGGATGCTAGAGGTTACAGCACATGATTTATGCTTGTTGATTCGTTGCTAGAGATCACTGTACATTAATACTGTTCACTGATTGGTAGCTAGAGGTTACTGCTCAACATTACTGCTTACTGGTTGGTTGCTAGAAGTTACAGCACACATTACGGCTCACTGATTAGATGCTAGAGGTTACAGCACATGATTTATGCTTGTTGATTCGTTGCTAGAGATCACTGTACATCAATGCTGTTCACTGATTGGTTGCTAGAGGTTACTGCTCAACATTACCGCTTACTGGTTGGTTGCTAGAGGTTACAGCACACATTACGGCTCACTGATTGGATGCTAGAGGTTACAGCACATGATTTATGCTTGTTGATTTGTTGCTAGAGATCACTGTACATTAATACTGTTCACTGATTGGTAGCTAGAGGTTACTGCGCAACATTACTGCTTACTGACTGATTGCTAGAGGTTACAGCACAAGTTACGTCTCACTAATTAGTTGCTAGAGGTTACAGAACAAGATTTATGCTTGTTAAATTGGTTGCTAGAGATTACTGTACATCAATACTGTTTACGGATTGGTTGCTGGAGGTTACTGCACATCATTACTGCTTACTGATTGGCTGCTAGAGGTTACAGCACATCATCTTCTCACTGCCTGCACACCATGGACTGAGGAGGTGAGGGGACCCAATAATAGATGGAAAATAATGCATTTCGGCCACTAGAAGGAGCTAACAACCATAGGAAAAAAAACATTATGGGGATTTTTCGGGATGCATTTATTTTTATTTATTTTTTTAATAGATATTTTGGTAAGCTTTCCTTTTTATTATTAATTTTATTTTATTTATTAATTTTTTTTTTATTAATTATTTTTTTTTTTTTTCTAAAACCTGAAAAAATAAATAAAAAAATACGCATTACTTTTTTTGTTCCTTTTTCCTTTTTTATTGTTTTATTTATTTATTTTTATTTTCTAAAACCTAAAAAAAAACATAACTTTTTTCTTATTTTATCAATTTATTTATATTTATTGTATTTTATTATTTCATTTTTTTCCCAATAATTAGGAATCACTATGATTTTTTTTATTTTTTATTCTTGACCCCCCTGCATTTTCAACAATAAGGTGGCAACGCTGCCTATGCCTGCACTATATGGAGCAGCCCCCCCCCCTTCTGGAATACCCACCAAGTCCTTCATTTACAGTGGATTTCGGAGGGTGGTTCACCACTCGCCTACTGAGCGCTGTCACGCTGTCATTTTCAGATTTCAGCGCTCTCACAATTTGAATGACAATTGCGCTTTCATGCGACACTGTACCCATATTTTTATCTTTTTTTTTTCCACACAAATAACGTTCTTTATTTTTGATATTTAATCATTACTGCATTTTTTATTTTTTTCTAAATGAAAAAAAGAGCAAACATTTTAAAAATATATATATATATATATATATATTTTACAAGATCTGTGCAGTAATCCAGATAATAGGCAGGCCGCGACTGCCAGAAATCCAGTGTGTAATAGACCGGCCACTACCGCTCTGAGTCCTTGTGCAAGGGTGACTGGTCTCGTCTCCGCCCCTTCTGCAGTGGGTGGAGCCTGCTGCACAGGCCCTGTACAACACAGTGATGAGACATTTGGGTTTGCAAAGGCATTTGCTGCCCACAAAAGTGGAATTATATCTTTTGCAGTTGTTGAAGAATAATATATTTAAATAATAATTTTTGTTCTCCAAGAGTTCAGCTTTAACGGTATCCCCTCCCTCATTGAATGAAACTTCTCTTAAGTAGATGTCACCGGCTAAGTTTTTTTTTATTGTTTAGCGCCGGTGATTATTCTATTTACAACAAGCCCATTGAAAGGTACAAAGCCGACGACGGTGACATAATGACGGCAAGTGGTGCTTAACAAACTTCAGCTTGTCCATTTGGCACTAACCGTATAAGCCAATCAAGGTCTCATTTAGCGGCGGTGGCGTTCCGGGGCCGCCCGCCTTTGTAGTGTCTGTTAAAAATGGTTTTCCTTTACTGGAGTGTTGCGTCAGAAGGTTTATTTTACAGTTCAATGTGATCTAGTGCCGCGCAGGCTGTTTATTTAATTTAAGGGCTCTGTTTGTGAACGGCGGGATAGCGATCTTTTTTTTTTTTTGGTTAAAGGATTTTGCCATTGATCAACGTCGGGAGTTTGCAGGAGAAGAGCTTTTTTTTTTGCTGGGCAGGTTTGTGCAGAGTTTGGACCTCGTGGTAATATTGTGTCAGATAATGGCTCGTGGTTGATACATGCTGGCTATTCTGGAACCTAAAAAAAAAATTCTGAAAAATATGCATTACTTTTTTCTTGTTCCTTTTTATTATTATTTTTTTAAATTGTAGTTATTCATTTTTATTTTCTAAAACCTAAAAAAAAAATTACTTTTTTCTTGTTCCTTTTTTCTTTTTTCCTTATTTTATTTTCATTTTAATTTTTTTCTAAAACTTGAAAGAAAAAAAAATACACATTCTTGTTCCTTTTTATTATTTATTTTATTTATTAATTTTTATTTTCTGAAACCTAAAAGAAAAAAAAATACACATTTTTTTCTTGTTCCTTTTTAATATTTTTTTTATCTTATTTATTAATTTTTATTTTCTAAAACCTAAAAAAAACGCATTACTTTGTTCTTGTTCCTTTTTCGCTTTCTCTTGTTCCTTTTTCGTTGGGAGGAAATGTGCCCAATCATTGGACTCTATTATTGGTGTCATTGGAAGAAATTGTGCCCCTTTGTTGGGAGGAAATGTGCCCCATCATTGGCGTCATTGGGAAAAATTGAGCTCCCTTGTTGGGAGGAAATGTGCCCCATCCTTGGTGTCATTGGGCCCTATTATTGGTGTCATTGGAAGAAATTGTGCCCCTTTGTTGGGAGGAAACATGCCCAATCATTGGTGTCCTTAAGGTTTATTATTGGTGTCATTGGGAGAAATTGTGTCCCTTTGTTGGGAGGAAACGTGCCCAATCATTGGTGTCATTGGGCCCTATTATTGGTGTCATTGGTAGAAATTGTGCCCCTTTGCAGGGAGAAAAATTGCCCTTATTATTGGTGCCATTGGGCCCTATTATTGGTGTCATTGGGAGAAATTGTGCCCCATTGTTCGTAGGAAACGTGCCCAATCATTGGTGTCATTGGACCCCATTGTTGGTGTCATTGGGGAAAATTGTGCCCCTTTGTTGGGAGGAAATGTGCCCCATCATTGGTTTCATTGGGCCCTATTATTGGTGTCATTGGGAGAAATTGTGCCTCTTTGTTGGGAGGAAATTTGCCCTTATCATTGGTGCCATTGGGCCCTATTATTGGTGTCATTGGGAGAAATTGTGCCCCTTTGTTCATAGGAAACGTGCCCAATCATTGGTGTCATTGGGCCCCATTGTTGGTGTTATTGGGAGAAATTGTGCCCCTTTGTTGGGAGGAAATGTGCCCAATCATTGGTGTCATTGGGCCCTAATATTGGGGTCATTGGGGAAAATTGTGCCCCTTTGTTGGGAGGAAATGTGCCCAATCATTGGTGTCATTGGGCCCCATTGTTGGTGTTATTGGGAGAAATTGTGCCCCTTTGTTGGGAGGAAATGTGCCCAATCATTGGTGTCATTGGGCCCTAATATTGGGGTCATTGGGGAAAATTGTGCCCCTTTGTTGGGAGGAAATGTGCCCAATCATTGGTGTCATTGGGCCCCATTGTTGGTGTTATTGGGAGAAATTGGGCCCCTTTGTTGGGAGGAAAACGTGCCCAATCATTAGTGTCATTTAGTCCCACTGTTGGAGTCATTGGAAGGAATTGTGCCCCATCATTGCTTCCTATTATTGGGAGAAATTGTGCCCCTTTTTTGGAAGGAAACGTGCCCAATCATTGGTGTAATGGGGCCCCATTGTTGGTGTCATTGGGAGAAATTGTGCCCCTTTGTTTTGAGGAAACGTGGTCAAACATTGGTGTCATTGGGCCCCATTGTTTGTGTCATTGGGAGAAATTGTGCCCCTTTGTTGGGAGGAAACTTGCCCAATCATTGATGTCATTGTGCCCCATTGGTGGTGTCATTGGGAAAAATTGTGCCCATTTGTTGGGAGGAAATGTGCCCCATCATTGGTGTGATTGGACCCCATTGTTGGTGTTATTGGGAGAAAGTGAGCACCATTGTTGGGACAAATTGTTCCCCATATTTGGTATCATTGGGCCCCATTGTTGGTGTCAGTGGGAGGGAATTATGTGTCATTGTTTAGTGGAGGACATAGTGCCACAAGGACCGGATAAAAGCAAGCAAAGGGCCGTATCCAGCCCCTTGACCACAGTTGGGTGACCACTGCCTTAGTTGGATAATTCCGCATCTCATATTGGTCCCGCCTCACCGGAAAAAGCCAAACATTTGCGTTCCTCCAAAGAAGCAGCCCCACCTTACCCCTCCCCCCCCGACACAATTAATGACCTATTTACAGCCGTAAATTGTTTTACCAACAGAGACGACTCGGATCCCGTCCAAGGAGCCCCCCCCCCCCTTTAAAAAGTGTCCCATCCTATTCTGCCACAAGAATTCCGCTTTTATTTACGCTGACATCATTGTCATGCTCTCAACGAAAACATTTTGGTTTTGCGAGGCCGTAAAAAAAAGTAATTAAAGGAGCCTGTTCTGCCAATTAGTTGCCTAATTGGGCAAACCTGAGTTTTAATTACTTGCCTAAAGCTTCATTTTATGTGTCTTGCGCCAGAAATTAAGCAGGCCGGCAAAAAAAAAAAGGGGCTTTATGAAAACCAGACACTGGCATCTGGGAACGGCTCGGGAACCGGGTTGGGGGCTAGCCGGAGAAAAAAAAAAAAAAGCCGAGACTGCCCTAGTCATTTCATTTAACTTAACACCTGGGAACATTTGACCAGAGATGCTTGAAGTCAATCACATCTGCCGTATAACTCTTTATTATGCCATTAAGGCGTTCTGTTACTTTAGTCTGGCACACAATTTTTTTAATGGAGTTATTCCGAAATGCTCAAAACAGACGCAACAATAATAAGTGCAATTATCGATATGAAGATCTCAGCAAGAAGCCCCGGCCTGTATTAGTGGTCAGGGTCAGGCAGTCTACTACTTTTAGTTATACGTGTTAATGTTATTTTTTTTTTTACACTGGTCAACAGGCCTTTAAAGTGTTTGAGAACTTCTCTTATGCCCCGTACACACGATCGGAATTTCCGACTGACTTTTTCCATCGGAAATTCCGACCATGTGTATGCCCCATCGGAAATCCCGATGAATTCCATCGGAGGTTACATAGAGAACATGTTCTCTTTTCCTCCGATGGAATTCCGTCGGAATGCCGATGTGAATTTGGTCTGACAAAGGTCCGATCGCGTGTACGGGGCATTAGATGAACCCAACCTAGGGTTGCCAACTCATCCCTTTAACCCCTTGCTGACCGCCCACCGTAGTTTCAGCTCGGCTGCGCAAAATCAAGTAATATATCACATGATCTTACATTGCAGCCACTGGGGGCGTGCGCGCACCCCCCGCTCACCCCTGATGCCGATGCGAGTGCCCAGCGGGCGCGATCACCGCCGGGCACCCGCGATCGCTCGTTACAGAGCGAGAACCAGGAGCTTTGTGTGTAAACACGCAGCTCCCGGTCCTTTCAGGGGGAGAAATTACTGCTCGCATGTTCATACAATGTATAAACAGCGATCTGTCATTTCCCCTAGTCAGTCCCCTCCCCCCTACAGTTAGAACACACCCAGGGAACATAATTAACCCCTTCCTCGCCCCCTAGTATTAACCCCTTCCCTGCCAGTGCAATTTTTACAGTAATCAATGCATTTTTATAGCACTGATCGCTATAAAAATGATAATGGTCCAAAAAATGGTCCCCGATGTGTCCGCCATAAGGTCGCTGTACCGATAAAAATCGCTGATCGCCTCCATTACTAGTAAAAAGAAAAAAAATGCCATAAAACTATCCCCTATTTTGTAGACGCTATGGGGCAGATTCACAGAGAAATGGATTATCGTAACGTATCAGAAATACACTACGCCGCCGTTTTTTACCTTGCTCTACGTGGAATTCAGGTAGATTTTCTACGGTAAACGACGGCGGCGTAGTGTATTTCTCCCGTCGCAATCCATCTGCACGAGTAGGGGGCGTGAAACATTTAAATTAGGCGCGTTCCCGCGGCGATCGATCTGCGCATGCTCCGTTCGCAAATTTCCCGCCGTGCATTGCGCGAAATCACGTCGTTACGTCATTCGTTGTTTATGTAGCGTACTGTACGGGCGATCCACGTCCCGACGAGTTACGTAAACAAAAATTTTTTTTAAATAAATTCGAAGCGGGAACGACGGCCATACTTAACATGGGCTACGTAAAGTTAGAGCAGCAAAAAGCTGCTCTAACATTACGTACAAAAAAATAGACGAAAACGATTGTGACGACCGCTCGTATGTTCGTGAATCCCCGTAAAAACACATTTGCATATCCCGACGCATCAAAACGACGCGAACTCCTCCCAGCGGCCGCAAATAGATGGCAGCGTAGATCCGAAGGCTTACGAAGACGTAAGCCTCTCGGATCGAAGCCCGAAGCCGGCGTATCATGGTTTGAGGATTCAAACTAGTGATACGCCGCGCGAAATTTGAAATTACTCCTGTCTAACACCAGTTAGACAGGCGTAATTGTTTTGTGAATCTGCCCCAATAACTTTTGCACAAACCAATCAATAAATGCTTATTGAGATTTTTTTTTACTAAAAATGTGTAGAAGAATACGTATCAGCCCAAAATGAAGGAAAATACGTTTTTTCGTGGATATTTATTATAGCAAAACGTAAAAAATATAATTTTTTTTTCAAAATTGTCGCTCTTTTTTTTTTTTTAGCGCAAAAAAATAAAAACCGCAGAGGTGATCAAATACCACCAAAAGAAAGCTCTATTTGTGGGGAAAAAAGGACGTCAATTTTATTTGGAAGCCACGTCGCACGACCGCGCAATGGTCAGTTAAAGCGACGCAGTGCCGAATCGCAAAAAGGGGCAAGGTCCTTAACCTGCATAATGGTCCGGGTCTTAAGTGGTTAACATCGAGCACAATGCAAATTGAACCTTTGTTTCTCTGCTTCGAAGGAAACAATTTGTAACAATTGATGAAAGTCTATAAGTGGGAAGTATCCGGAGGGTTAGAGAGGACAGGGACTGCTGACAGGTGAGGTGGAAACTGAAACCCGGATTCTAAATGATCTGGAAATAGAGATTTGTTACAGATGGTTTTAATGTAGCAGAACAGAGATATTACAGTTGAGAATGCAAACATTTATTACTCCGAATAATTCTCCACTTACATTGAAAATTGCAACTTTCTGTCAGTCCTGCTATCCTCAAGCCTCTGTCTCCTGAGGGGGGGGGGGTTGTTACCTTTCAGGAAGGCCTGCCTGATCAAGTGACCACTGTGATTGGCTATCACAGTGGTCACATGATCAGGAGCCAGTCCCACCAGCCCCCGATTAATACTAGAGCCCAGGAGCTGTTGTTGCGAGAAGTTTCTCTGCTGCTGCCCATCGACGCATATTAGGGTTGCCACCTGTCCGGGATTGAACCGGACAGTTCAGGTTTTGAATCACGTGTCCGGGTTTCAGGCAGACTGAAACACTGACACATTATTTAGACCGGGCTGTAGCTCCCCAAGTAACCAAGATAGAGCTACGGGTGGCTGATGATGTCACCAAGAGTAATTTGGCCACACCCACTGTATGCTTCGGAACGCTATGCACACTGAATTACTGAATGAGTGACTTGTAGAGCGCTACACATGCGAACTGAAACACCTCTAGGCGCTTTTTGAAGCCAGTGTCTTCCTGGCTGGTGCAGACATTTACCCCGTAGGATCTCGACACACACTTTCGCACAGACATAAATACTGGGCCAATTTGGACAGGATCCAGTTGACCTACCAGCATGTCTTTGGATGGTGGGAGGAAACCGGAGTTCCCAGAGGAAACCCACACAGGCACAGGGAGAACATTCAAACTCCAGGCAGATGGTATCGTGGTCGGGATTTGAACCAGTGACCCTTTTTGCTGCTAGGTGAAAGTGCTAACCACTACACCACTGTGCTGCCCCCTACTACACTCCTTGGGGCACCCAGAGGTGTCCCAGGCCACCACAGCATTGAAGAAAAGGTGGCAACCCTAACGCATATATATAGTGTGTAGGCAAGCCCACCCTCTTTGCTGCCACACATAGGATTTAGATGGGCAGCGAGACGTTAAAGTGATTGTACACACGCTCGGAATTTCCGACAACAAATGTTCGATGGGAGCTTTCTGTCAGAAATTTCGACTGTGTAGGCTTCAACGGACATCTGCTGTCGGAATTTCCGAGCGTGTGTACGCGGCATTAGTCTGTAGCGTTCAAAATTGAGTTGGCCCCGCCCTTTGCAGCTACAACAGCTTCACCTCTTCTGGGAAGGCCGTCCACAAGGTTTAGGAGGGTGTCTATGGGAGTGTCTGACCGTTCTTCCAGAAGAGCATTTGTGAGGTCTGGCTCGCAGTCTCCGCTCCAATTCATCCCAAAGGTGTTCTATCAGGTTAAGGACACTGTGCAGGCCAGTCACGCTCCTCCACTCCAAACTCGCTCAAATTTTCCGACAACAAAATGCGTTCTCGAAAAAATTCCGATCGTGTGTGGACAATTCCGACGCACAAAATTCCACGCATGCTCTGAATCAAGTACGAGACGGAAGCGCTCGGTCTGGTAAAACTAGCGTTCGTAATGGAGATGGCACATTCCTCACGCTGTAACGGACTGAATAGCACGAGGCTGAAAAGCGCGAATCGTCTCTCACCAAACCTCTACTAACACGACTGGTATTGAACTTCCCTTTAATAGCGCCGTCGCACGCGTTGTACGTAACCGCGTTCTTGGCATTTTCAAGTTCCGACAACATTTGTGCAACCGTGTGTATGCAAGACAAGTTTGAGCCAACATCCGTCTGGAAAAAAAAAATCCACGGTTTTGTTGTCGGAATTTCCGATCGTGTGTACGCGGCATGAGACTGGGTTGTCATTAAAGTTCATGGGCCAGATTCTCTAAGCTGTTACGGCGGCGTATCTCCAGATACGCCACCGTAATTTCAAATCAGCGCCGGCGTGTGTTTACGCTGAGTCTCAAACGCAGGTACGTTAAAAAAATAGGCTTCTTCCGCCGACGTAACTAGCCTACGCCGGCGTATAATAGAGTGCAATTATACGCTGGCCGCTAGGGGGCGCTTCCGTCGATTAGCCGCGTTGAATATGCAAATGAGCTAGATACGCCGATTCCAGAACGTAATTGCGCCCGGTCGTTGTATTTTTACGTCGTTTGCGTAAGCGTAAAGTTAGCCCTGCTTTATGAGGGGTAACTTTGCGTAGGTGAGGTGTACGCAATGTTAAGTATGGACGTCGATTTTTCTGTCGTTTGCGTAAATCGTTCACGAATAAGGCTTTGCGTAAGCTACGTTCACGTCGAAACCAATGTATTTGCGGCGTAATTTGGAGCATGCGCACTGGGATTCGTCCACGGACGACGCATGTGCAGTTACAAAAAAAACGTCAAAAACGTGGGGTCACGATCAGGGCTTTTTTTTCTGGGGGAACTTGGGGGAACTCAGTTCCACCACCTTTGGCTCAGACCCTTTGGTGCCTGCTCACCACAATCACTTGTAAACACAGAAGTCTGGTTTCTGTGTTTACAAGTGACTGCTTTGTAACCCCCTGAACTCTGCACACTGTATGTAATGCAATTCTGGTATTTAATGCCCCTTTAAGACCCTTCTACTGTTTGTGAAATCTGAACGGGGTCGTGGTTGAGTTCCTGCACCTATTTTCTGAGAAAAAAAGCTCTGGTCACGATTCGTTTACATAAAACACGCCCACCTCATCCACATTTGAATTACCCCGGGCTTACGCCGGCCCATTTACACTACGCCGCCGTCACTTAGGAAGCAAGTGCTTTGAGAATACGGCACTTGCGTCCAGAGTTGCGGCGGCGTAGCGTAAATAGGATACGCTACGCCCCGCTCGTACTTACGAGAATCTGCCCCACGTGCGTGTAAAGGCGGGCGTCCCAATACTTTTGACAATGTAGTGTATCTGATGATGCGTCCGCTTTAAAACCTGAGACAGACAGGCAGCTAGTGCATTGGGTCTTCAAAAAGTTTCCACGCGTTTTTTTTTATATTTAATAGAGTTAAAAACAAAAAGTGTGGAAACATTTGGAAGAACCCTCGTATGTTACAGAAGAAGGCACGGGTTTCTTATTTTACTGGATTGGCCGGTTTACAGAACTGAAAATGTGTTAAAGGGAAGTCACCTCTGCTTACTTTTCATTTATGTAAATAAGCGCCATTTATGTGTCTTTGGAATATTCCCATTTACGAAGATTTGTTTGTGGTAGGCTCAGTGTGATCCATTGAATGGAGGACACCTGGCCATGGACACATTCCACGGTGCTCAGCTCACATGGTTGGGTGTTGCCCTACGAACTGCTGGGCAAATATACGTTATCTGCTCTGTGCACACGGCGTATTTCTCACATCCTTACAAGTCTTATCCTTCCCCGAACAGTCAACTTTTCTATTCACACATGACAAGTGGAATTTATGATAGTACAGGTTTTTATCTCAACTACCTTCGCCATTGTTCCTACCGCAACCCAAAGGTACGAGGGGGTCATGGTGTGACTAAGCCCTAAAGCCCAACCATCATTTGTTGGAGATATGAGGGTGGTGCCGTTCAGAGATAGCCCCTCTGAACGGCACCACCCTCATATCTCCAACAAATGATGGTTGGGCTTTAGGGCTTAGTCACACCATGAGAGAATTGGTGTTGACCTGTGTTTCTCTCTAACCACTTAAGG
Source organism: Rana kukunoris (assembly GCA_029574335.1). Classification (NCBI taxonomy): domain Eukaryota; kingdom Metazoa; phylum Chordata; class Amphibia; order Anura; family Ranidae; genus Rana; species Rana kukunoris. Next base: position 153,611,243 of record CM056058.1, on the reverse strand, counting down.
ACCGCCGCACGACGATATACGTCGGCAGAATGTCACGGCTGGGCAAATGGACGTATATATACATCCCCTTTAAGAGCCCAGCCGTGGTCCGAAGCTCTGTGACTGTGCCAGCGGGACCCGTGGACACAATCGCCGCGGGTGTCCCACGATCGGGTCACAGGAGCTGAAGAACGAGTGAGGGGAGTGTAAACAAAACGCCCCCGTTCTTCTCTGTGGCAATGTCACTCATCGTCTGTTCCCTGATATAGGGAGTAGTGTTGAGCAGAATATGCCATATTCGATTTTGCGATATATCTCGAATATATAGTCGAATATTCGAGATATATTCGCTAAATACGAATATTCGTGATATTTTTTGGAAATGAAATGATTGCGAAATTTCGCTATTGCGAATGCGAATGCGAAATTTCGAGAAATGCGGAAGGAGCACTCTGATTGGCTCAGAATATTCGTGATATATTACAATACAAAATAATTGCGAATATTCGGCAAATGCGGAAGGAGCACTCTGATTGGCTCAGAATATTCGTGATATATTACAATACAAAATAATTGCGAATATTCGGCAAATGCGGAAGGAGCACTCTGATTGGCTCAGAATATTCGTGATATTTTATCGTAATTTCGCAAAAATGCGAATGAGAAATTGATTGCGGAATTTCGACAGTAACACTCTGAAATCGAATATATGTGTTATTTTTAGTGTTGCTCACGAATATTCGCATTGCGAATATTCGCTACGAATATTGCATATTCGAGTATTCGCGAATATCTCGAATATCGCGGCGAATATTCGCTATTTCGAATATTCGCTATTTTTCAAATTTCGCAAAAAAATTCGCAATAAAATTCGCAATAGCGAAAATTCGCAATTTTTTTTTTTATCAAATATCACGAATATTCGATATTAACGAATATTCGCAACCGCATATGTGAAATTTCGCTTTTTTTTTATATAAAATATACCGAATATTCGTAAATATCGAATATTCGTGATATTTTATAAAAAAAAAAAAAAAAAAAATCGCGAAATTTCACATTAGCGAAAAATTCGCATTAGCGAAAATTCGCATTGGCGAAAATTCGCAATTTTTTTTTTTTTTTTTTTTTTTTATAAAATATCACGAATATTCAATATTAACGAATATTCGCGAATATTCTTCGAAATATTCGCGAAATATCGCGAAATCGAATATGGCGTATTCCGCTCATCACTAGTTATTTTAGCTAAAAACAATATTGCGAATTTCTCGAAAATAATCGCGCGATATCGCTATTGCCGAATAATCGCATTGCGATTTTTCGGCAATATAAAATGATCGCCGCAGCTACTCGGCCCAAGGTCTCTAATCATACCAGCAATGCTTTTAGACGTCAATGGGGATCTCTAGGATGTGATCTGTTCTAAAAAAAAATTGAAAAAATACGAATATTCGAAATAGCGAATATTCACCGCGAAATTCGGAATATATCGCGAATACTCGAATATGCCATATTCGAGCCGAATATTCGCAATACGAATATTCGTGAGCAACACTAATAGGGAGCGAGGATCACTGATGTCACACGTCTAGCCCCGCCCCCCTATAGTTAGAAACACACACGAGGTCACACTTAAAGGGGTTGTAAAGACAAACATATTTTCCTCTTAAATTAAAGTCTGACAGTAGCTGATAAAGTAAAAAGTAATGTTTTGCATTATAACTTTTTTGATACCTGTTGAAATCGAGCTGTTTATTCACCTCTGTCACTCCTGAATAGTTATTCTCACTGACTTCCTGGTTTGCGATGCATAGTTATTCTTGCTACATCACGGCCTAATGGGAACTACAGTTCCCATTAGGCTTAGCCTCCATGCCTGCGAGGGATAAGAGAGCATCTTCACCCAGGGCTGTAGTCAAAGGGAGGGGGTGAGCACATTCTGCTTTCCACCATGCCAAACAGGCCAGGTGCTGGTGGAAAGCAAGAAGAGGAGAGACAGGAAATGGCATTTTCAAACCTGGATTACTGTATTTTGGAGGTCAAAAGGAAAAACGAGGTAAGTGATATTTAAATGCTCTAGTATACAGCAATCAATTGATCTAATAAAAAATGAACCTTTAGTGTTCCTTTAACTCCTACAGCGCCCCCCAATGGTTAACCCCTTCACTGCCATTGCCATTTTTAATGCACGTTTTGCTGTGAAAATGACAAGGGTCCCAAAAATGTGTCAAAATTGTCCGATGTGTCCGCCATAATGTCGCAGTCACGAAAAAAACGATGATCGCCGCCATTAGTAGTAAAAAAAAAAAATATTGATAAAAATGCCATAAAACTTTCCCCTATTTTGTAAACGCTATAAATTTTGGCGATCGATAAACGCTTATTACGATTTTTTTTTTTTACCAAAAATAGGTAGAAGAATACGTATCGGCCTAAACTGAGGAAATGTATTATAGCAAAAAGTAAAAAATATTGCATTTTTTTAAATTGTCGCTCTATTTTTGTTTAAAGCACCAAAAATAAAAACCGCAGAGGGGATCAAATACCACCAAAAGAAAGCTCTATTTGTGGGGGGGGGGGGAAAGACGTAAATTTTGTCAATTGTCAGTTAAAGCGACGCAGTGCCGAATCGCAAAAAAAGGGCAAGGTCCTTAACCTGCATATTGGTCCTGGGCTTAACCGGCTAACAAAGCCCCTTATGCCTAGTAAACAGGATCGGTATTCCCGAGGGGAAAGGGTCCGTTGGAAATCCCAAGGTGAAAACTGAGAGCCTGCTCTCTACTTTTCCCGCGTACAGACGATCGGTTTTCTTGTCGGGCAAACTCAGATGAGAGCTTTTCCTCGGGTTGGGGTTGGCTGTTTTCCCCACGGGAAAACAGACAAAAATGGCCGTTTTCTGCTACACGTGGCTGGGTTTTCTGACGGGAAAAAGTCAGTCGTTGTGAATCCCGACAGGAAAAGAGAGCTGGTTCTCTTTTTTTTTTTTTGGCCAGCGGGTTTGGCAGTTTTCCCATCGGAAAAACTTCGAGGGAGCATACACACAGCGGGGATTCCCGACGGGAAAAGGACAGTTGGAAATCCCAAGGTGAAAACTGAGAACCTGCTCTCTACTTTTCCCGCGTACAGACGATCGGTTTTCCTGTCGGGAAAACTCAGATGAGAGCTTTTCCTTGGGTTGGGTTTGGCTGTTTTCCTCACACGTCCGGGTTTTCTGACGGGAAAAAGTCAGTCGGGAATCCTGGTGGGAAAAAAAGAGAGCTGGTTCTCTTTTCTTTGTCCGACGGGTTTGGCAGTTTTCCCATCGGAAAAACTGCGAGGGAGTATACACATGGCCAGGATTCCCGGCCAAAAGCTCTCCTCGCAGTTTTCCCGTCGGAAAACCCGGTCGTGTGTACGGGGCATTACAGCTGCTTAAAATTCAAAGAGGACAGCTGTGGCTGGGGTATGTTGTCATAGGGAGGGAAGCTTGTGAGGGGTGAGGGTTTTATTTGGCAACATGCCACGCCCTAAATACAGATGTAACATGTTAACTACTTCAGCCCCGTCAACGTAACGGTACGTTGCGGGGGTTTAAGTGGTTTTATCAGGATGATGCCTACAGGCTACAGGCATCATCCCAATATCTTTGTTTGCCGCCAGTGATGGACTTTTTTTGTAAAAGCGATCCTATCGGCTAATCAGCCGCTGGATTGTCTTTACTCGTGGCGAAAGGTTCATTCTGTGGTTCATTCTGACAATTGCGCGGTCGTGCGACGTGGCTCCCAAACAAAATTTACGTCCTTTTTTTCCCACAAATAGAGCTTTCTTTTGGTGGTATTTGATCACCTCTGCGGGTTTTTGTTGCGCTGTAAACAAAAATAGAGGGCCAGATTCACATACACTTAATATTGCGCTGCGTAATCGAAATACTCTACGCTGCCGTATTTTACCAGGCTCTACACCGAATCCTGGTAGATTTTTGCCCGTACGCTACGGCGGCGTAGTCTATTTCTCGCCGCCTAATTGAAATACGCGATTAGGGGGCGTGAAGCATTTAAATTAAACGCGTCCCCGCGGCGATCGAACTGCGCATGCTCCGTTCAGAAATTTCCCGCCGTGCATTGTGCGAAATCACGTCGTTACGTCATTCGTTGTTTGAGTAGCGGCGTTTACGAACATTCCTATTCCCAGACGACTTACGTAAAAAATAATAAAAGACGTCGGAAAACGTAGAAATTCGACGCGGGAACGACGGCCATACTTAACATGGGCTGTCTAATATTAGAGCAGCAAAAAGCTGGTATAGTGTTACGCAAATAAAAGATGACTAAAGATGCCGTGAGAGATTGCGATTGAAGATCGTAATTTCTGGGATCGCCGGCAAAAGCTCATTAGCATACCCCGACGCGGAAAACGACGGGAAGTCCACCCAGTGGCCGCAATTTTATTGCAGCGTAGATCCGAAGGCGTACGAACAGTCAAATTGAAGCCCGCAGCCGTCTATTCATGGTTTGAGGTTTTCGACTAGCTAAAAAACGCGCGTAATTTGAAATTACTCCAGTCTAACACAAGTTAGACAGGCGTAATCGCTCTGTGAATCTGGCCCAGAGTGTCAATTTTGAAAAAAATTCAATATATTTAACTTTTTGCTATAATAAATATCCCCAAAAACGAGATAACAAAAAAAAAAACATACGTATTCTTCTACCTATTTTTGGTAAAAAAAAATCGCAATGAGTGTGTATTGATTGGTTTGCGCAAAAATTATCGTCTACAAAATAGGGGATAGTTTTGTGGCATTTTTATTAATATATATATTTTTTTACTAGTAATGGCGGCAATCAGTGATTTTTATTGTGTTGTATTGCTGTGTTTACACTGACATCTCCCCGTTCTTCAGCTCTGTGACCCGATCATGGGACACCGGCGGACATCCAGTCCTCGGGTCGCGCGACCACACAGTGGCAAATTAAAGGGGACACATATATATCATTTTATATATATATATATATATATATATATACAGTATATATATATATATATATATATATATATATATATATATATATATATACGCCCATTTGCCCAGCCGTGCCATTCTGTCGACATATACGTTCGTGCGGCGGTCCTTAAGCGGTTTATGAACACAGAGTTACATTCATTTACGTCTTTTCCATCTACCTGGAGTTCAACCTTAAGTTGTTTATTGACCCTTTAAAACGAAATCTGCAGCCTCATCCAGAAGGCACAAGCGATTGGTGCGAATATCTCTCGACTTTTCATAAAGATTCAAAGTGCTGCTTATAACCCCCCACCCCCCCCCCAGCGCGCCGATCTTCCAGCATTTTTACAAGGACCTGCCAAGAGGTCTATTAAGGCGAGCAATCTTTGAAGGACTTCCTTGCCAAGAATAATGGGTGAGTTGCAAGTGACAAGAGCAGAAGACTTGTTTTGATCGCCCTGCGTTATCCTCCCCCGGCAAAGCGAAGGTAAAAGCCAGTGAGCGAGATATGTTTACTGAATTATCAAAGAGCTATTGATAGACTAAAAACGGCGGGCCTTTTACTCTGCGGTTCCTAGACAGCCAGTGAGTGATGGTGGCCTTCACGAGGTACGAAAGTGATGAAAATAAGTCACATATGGTGCTGGATATTCAGAGAACTGAGACGTATTTATACTTGGCTCAGCAAGCTCAGCTGGTGCGGGGTCTACAAAGTCTGCGCGGTTATAGATTGGTGTACAAGTGCCGATGAAATGTCTAACTGTCTACCTTTTAAAATTAGAAGATTGTTACCTCTCAACTCGTGACTTGTGACAATGTTACACCATAGCAATCTGATCGCTGGGGGGAGGGGAGACTAAGGGAATTCTTCCTCCCGCCTGCAACAGAAGGATGACATCATCTCAGCCTAGGCAAAGTCATTGGACTGGAGCTCAAAAACAGCTTTGTGATCAAGAAAAAGGTGGAGCGTTTCTGAAAAATTATAATGTTGATCAGAGATGGACTGGCCATCAGGACTACAATTCCCATCGTGCCTCAGCCTTTGAAAGTCAAGCTTGTAACTATCAACTTTGCAATGCCTCATGAGCTTGTAGTTTTGCACCAGCTGGAGGGCCACAGGTTAAGCACCCATGCATTAAGGTGAAAAAAAAAACTGGCAATGACTGCCCACCCCCAAGCACCCCCCGTTTTACTTACCTGAGCCCTGAATCTGCTGTGCGCGTCCTCCGGCGTCCTAGTCTCCTCTGAGTCTGGCCATTAATTGTTAGATTGTTAATTGTGCTAGATTGATAGCAGCACAGCCATTGGCTCGCGCTGCTGTCAATCCCATGCAGTGCACCGGGGTGGCGGGCCGTGTAATACAGTCGGTGGCTTTGGCCGTCGGCTGTATCACTGGAGCGCGCCCGCAAGCTAACCCCCTTGGGAGAGAGCTTCCCATGAAGGGGGTTAGCTGATGCGGGTAGGAGCCGAGACAGCCGACGAGGGGCCCCAGAAGACGATGATCGGGGCCACTGTGTGCAAAACTAACTGCACAGTGGAGGTAAGTATGACAGGTTTGTTATTTATTTATTTTTTAAACAGGAACCTTTAGTGTCCCTTTAAGTTATAACCTTAGTTATCTTGTAAGGTTCCTATATTGCCACACAAAAAGAGGCTATTTACTGTGTTTCTCCGAAAATAAGACCGGGTTTTATATTAATTTTGGCTACAAAAAACACACTAGGGCTTATTTTCAGGGTAGGGCTTATTTATTTACTGTATTAATATTGTATACACATAACGTGTGCAACAAGTCTCAAGGCTGTTTGGCTGACAGTCTTAAAGTGGTTGTAACCCTTAAAAAAATCCTGTTCCTTTTAAAAGCATGAAATAAATCAATAAAATATCTTTATAAAAATGTCCTATGTCTTCTCCTCCCCTGCCACCCCCCCCATATTGTCATGTCAGGAGAAAGTATCTAAAGAACTTTTTATAACACCTTTGTAACAGCTCCCTCGTCTTCTCTGAGTCTGAGGAGAGGAGAAAATAGATGAGCCGAGAGTGTTGCTGGATTCCAGCGGTTGTAAGCCGGTCTACGGTCCCCCATAGACTCGGTTCTCCCCCTACTCCGTGAACTGAAGAGGAAGGGGCGGGCGACATCAGCAGGGAGGAAATAGAAGAGCCAAGAAACCCTCTGCCATCAGCCCGCTCTGTGAACTGAAGCGGGAGGGACGGGCCACAGCAGGGAGGAAGGGGGGAAATAGAAGAGCTGAGATGCCCTCTGCCGTCAGCCCGCTCCATGAACGGAAGAGGGAGGGGCGGCCGACATCAGCGGGGAGGAGGGGGGGAAAGAGAGAGCCGAGATCCCCGCTGACATGAGCCTGCTCCGTGCACAGAAGAAGGGGCAGCAGATGTCAGCCGGGAGGAGAGAAGAGGATCTCCGGTGGGTCAGCAATGGGTGTAAACCTGAGATTTTCAATACAGCAAAAAACGGAGACACTGCCACCGTTTTACAAAACGGATTATAGGAATATAGGAATTTAATTAAATTCATTAGGGCTTATTTTCGGGATAGGTCTTATATTGCAGCCCACCCTGATAATCACGCTAGGTCTTAAATTTGTAGGACGAAGAACAAACTGAGTGGGTGTTAAGCCACACCAGTCATATCGGACTTTTTGGTGGTGTGTGATGTCAAAGATAGGTGAGCTAATAATTCAACATAGAGAATTATATAGAAAAAATATCAAATTTATATTATAAATATATAAAAAGCAATGAATAAAATCAATTGGTGCCCTGTTACAGAAGAGATGCTGAGGTTAATCAGATGAAATTGATCAGCTAGGTCTTACTTTCGGGGTAGGGCTTATTTTCGGGGAAACAAGGTAAAGCAGGGTTTCTCAACCAATGATTCATGGAAGCCGAGGGTTCCTCCAAAGGTTTCTAGGGGTTCCTTGAGCAATGAGCAATTTCTGCCTCTCAGATAAGTTTCCACTGACACCATAAATCTCTTTAGCTATCTGTAAGGGGTCAATTCTTCCCAATGACCACAAGTATAAGGAGCATTCTTCCCATTGATCGTCCCACTAATGTATCTTGAGTTGTAGATATATTCATTTTTTAGTAGGGTATCCCCAAGACCAGAAAGTTAGTTAAAGGGTTCTTCTGTGTTAAAAAGTTTGAGAAAGGCTGGTCCAAATCAAAGTTGAAGAATGCCATATGGCCCCAATCTTTAACATTATAGCTTCTTCTCCATGAACCATTTCATGCTAAATGTGATCTACCGGTATTTCCTTATGAAACAGTGACCTTGGTCTCTGTCTTTTAATTTTGAGAGTTCTTATCTTACAATTTCCTGTTGCTTCAACTTTGGTTGACTTTCAGACCTTCTTCTCCCTGTAGGACGGTCCAAGATGCCCAACATGATCTTCCCACCCCAACCCATTTCGCTCCAATGTACCTTCATGTTAGGAGAACTGGAGGGATCATGTTCCTCGTTGTATGCTAAGATCTTAACCTTAACCCTAAGAAATCCAATAAATATATTGCCCCCACCCCATCAATATTAACTCTTCAACTCCTGAAAATGAATTTAATTCAAAATAATTCACGACCAGCTAATGAATGAATACATCTTTAAGCTGGAGTTATAAAAAAATGACATTTGTCTTTTAACCCGGTGTAAGGGACAAACATGGAATAACATTTTTCTATTTTGGAAACAGAAATATTACAAAAAAAAACAAACAAAAAAAAAAAAAACGTTTGAAGCAAAAATGTTTTAAGAACCTTATTGTATATAAGGTTCTTAAAACATTTTTGCTTCAAACGTTTTTTTTTTTGTTTTGTTTTTTTTTGTAATATTTCTGTTTCCAAAATAGAAAAATGTTATTCCATGTTTGTTCCTTACACTGGGTTAAAAGACAAATGTAATTTTTTTATAACTCCAGCTTAAAGATGTATTCATTCATTAGCTGGTCGTGAATTATTTTTAATTAAATTCATTTTCAGGAGTTGAAGAGTTAATATTGATGGGGTGGGGACAATATATTTATTGGATTTCTTAAAAAAGATCAGCATAGTAGTCTGCTCCCCTACCCCCCCCCCCCCAATTTTTTTTAAAAATCATGACATATATATGTATATATATATATATATATATATATATATATATATAATATATATACAATAAGGTTGTTAAAAAGTTTTTTTTTTTATAAAGACAATACGAAGAAATATTACCTACAAAAAAAAGTAAAAAAGTTGCTTTTCTTATAAAGACAATATGATGAAATTTTTTTTTTTTTTTAATCGATACGAAGAAATATTACCTACAAAAAAAAGTAAAAAAGTTGCTTTTCTTATAAAGACAATATTTTTTTTAAATCGATACGAAGAAATATTACCTACAGTACAAAAAAATAAAAAAAATAAATAAAGAAAACCCCTTTGAAGAAAACATGTCATTATCTGCTGGACCTCCAAACAACTTTACCAAATTCATGAAAAATAATTACAAAAAAGTTGTTTAAAGAAAGCTGCTTTTCTTATAAAGACAATATGATGAAAAATTTGTTACAAAAAAAAAAGAAAATAATAAAAAATCCTTTGAAGCAATTTATATGCAAAGATCAGCATATAATCTGCTGGACCCTCCCAAACAACTTTACCCAAATCATGAAAAATAATTACAAAAAGGTGTTTAAAAAGCTACTTTTCTTATAAAGACAATATGAAGAAATATTACCTACAAAAAAAAAGTAAAATAAATAAATAAAGAAAACCCCTTTGAAGCAAACATGTCATTATCTGCTGGACCTCCAAACGACTTTACCAAAATTATGAAAAATAATTGCAAAAAAGTTGTTTAAAAAAAGCTGCTTTTCTTATAAAGACAATATGATGAAAAATGTGTTACAAAAAATAAAAATAAAAAATAAAATCCTTTGACGCAACATGTCCAAAGGACCTTATATGCAAAGATCATCATATAATCTGCTGGACCCCCCCCCCCCCCCCCCAAACAACTTTACCAAAATCATGAAAAATAATTACAAAAAAAGTTGCTTTTGTTATAAAGACAATTTGAATAAATATTACCTACAAATAAAAAGTAAAAAAAAAAAAAAAAGAAAACCCCTTTGAAGCAAACATGCCATTATCTGCTGGACCTCCAAACAACTTCACCAAAATCATGAAAAATAATTACAAAAAAAGTTGTTTTAAAAAACTGCTTTTCTTATAAAGACAATATGATGAAAAATGTGTTACAAAAAAATAAAAATTATAAAAAATCCTTTGAAGCAACATGTTCAAAGGACCTTATATGCAAAGATAAGCATATAATCTGCTGGACCCCCCAACAACTTTACCAAAATCATGAAAAATAATTACAAAAAAGTTGTTTAAAAAAACAGCTTTTGTTATAAAGACAATATGATGAAAAATTACCTACAAAAAAAAGGTAAAATAAAGAAATCCTCTTTGGAGGTCCAGCAGATAATGACATGTTTGCTTCAAAGCGGTTTTCTTTATTTATTTATTTTACTTTTTTTTTTTGTAGGTAATATTTCATCATATTGTTTTTATAATAAAAACAGCTTTTTTTAAAACAACTTTTTGGATTTTTTTTTTCATGATTTTGGTAAAGTTGTTGGGAGGTCCAGCAGATAATGACATGTTTGCTTCAAAGAGGTTTTCTTCATTTTTTTTTTTTTTTACTTTTTTTTTTTGTAGGTAATATTACTTCATATTGTCTTGATAATAAAAACAGCTTTTTTAAACAACTTTTTTGTATTTTTTTTCCCATGATTTTGCTAAAGTAGTTTGGAGGTCCAGCAGATAATGGCCTGTTTGCTTCAAACAACTTTACCAAAACCATGAAATATTTTTTTACAAAAAAGTTGTTTCAAAAAGCTGCTTTTATTATAAAGGCAATATGAAGAAATATTACCTACAAAAAAAGTAAAAACAAATAAATAAAGAAAACCCCTTTGACGCAAACATGTCATTATCTGCTGTTCCTCCAAACAACTTTACCAAAATCATGAAAAATAATTACAAAACATGTTGTCAAAAAAAGCTGCCTTTGTTATAAAGACAATGGGCCAGATTCATATACAATTGGATTCGCGTAGAGTATCAGAAATACACTACGCCGCCGTATTTTACCTGGCTCTACGTGGGATCCCGGTAGATTTTGTCCAGTAAACGACGGCGGCGTAGTGTATTTCTCCCGGCGCAAGCCATCTACGCGAGTAGGGGGCGTGAAGCATTTAAAATAGGCGCGTTCCCGCGGCGATCGAACTGCGCATGCTCCGTTCAGAAATTTCCCGCCGTGCATTGAGCGAAATCACGTCGTTACGTCATTCGTTGTTTGAGTAGCGTCGTTTACGGACATACCTATTCCCGAACGAGTTACGTAAAAAAAAAAAATTTTATTCGACGCGGGAACGACGGCCATACTTAACATGGGCTACGCAAATAGCTGGTCTAACAGTACGTAGCAAAAAAATGACGTAAGCGATTGCGAAGACCACTCGTATCTTCGTGGATCGCCGTAAAAAGTCATTTGCATATCCCGGCGCTGAAAACGACGCGGACTCCTCCCAGCGGCCGCAACAATATCGCAGCGTAGATCCGAAGGCTTACGAAGACGTAAGCCTCTCGGATCGAAGCCCGAAGCCGCCGTATCATGGTTTGAGGATTCAAACTAGTGATACGGCGCGCGAAATTTGAAATTACTCCTGTCTAACACCAGTTAGACAGGCGTAATCGCTCTGTGAATCTGGGCCAATATGAAGAAATATTAAAAAAAAAAAACACTTTCAAATGACCTTATATGCAAAGATCAGCATCTAATCTGCTGGACCCCCCCAAACAACTTTACCCAAATCATGAAAAATAATTACAACAAAAGTTGTTTAAAAAAGCGGCTTTTGTTATAGTTGAGTTGAGTGGTATCTTAATATAGCGCGGTCTTACCCGGAAGGGTCCCGACGACGCGATATAAAGACAATATGAGGAAAAATTACTTACAAAACAATAATAAAAAAATGTAAAATCCTTTGAAGCAACATGTCCAAAGGACCTTATATGCAAACATCAGCATATAATCTACTGGACCGAAATCATGACAATTTTAAAAAGGTTAATTAAAAAATATATTTTTGCTATAAAGACAATATGAAGTCGAGTTAGTAGAAACATTTCAGTTATTTCTTGGTGTGCTTGCCTAATTTATTTATTGGGCTAGTAATAATATTGAAATTTAATGCAGGTGTAATAATTTAGTAAATGTATAATAAATTATTTAAATAAATATTCAGCTAATTAAAAATATAAAATACATTTAAATTGTTAAAATGAAAAATAAAAATAAAATAAAAAAAATAAACATAAAATAAAAAAATCCTAAACTAAGGGTTCACACTGACAGCGGGAATAAAATCGTGCGAGTTCAGCCGAACTCGCTCGACTTCTTTCCCGCATGTCAGTCCCGACTTCGGGGGGCGAACTTAGAGACACAGATGTCAATGGAAATCGCACCCCACAATCTGCAAAAGTAGTACCACTTTTGGGAATCGGACGCTGCCAAGGCCGGCGATTGCCGCCGATTTGGCATGCGATTTGACAAGTCAAATCGCATGCCAAGTGACACCAATGTGAACCAGGGCTAAAACTTTTTCATTGTATCCTCTGCAAATTGATTCACAGCTTACGGTAATCTATGAAGTGAAAAGGAAAAATAGCTCTAGATTTTTCTATTTTTTTAAATTATTTAAAGAAATGGAAATAAATAAAAAAATACAGTTCTCTCTGTTTTTTATATAAATATATATATATATATATATATATATATATATATATATATGTATATGTATATATATATATATATATATATATATATATATATATTTTTTTTTTTTTTTTAACCAGGTGAATTTTTTTTAAAAATAACTTCTATGACAAGCTGGTTCATATATATATATAAACAGAAATATTACTTACAAAATATTTTTTTTTATAAATCTATATATATGTATATTCTGTATCTTTTCAATCATAGTCCACTTCTGAGAAGCAAAGCATTCTTTTTCAGATTACACTTTGTCGCAGCAAGGTTGGTCCATTTTTTTTTTGTGTGTAAGTCGGTCTGCAATATTATTTAATGCCGGGCGACATATTTAGGACCCCAGCAGTTTGACAGTAATGATTAATACTCTGCATTAAAAGATTCCAGTGGAGGTATTCAGTGACAAGCTGTGCTGCTTGGTTCTCATCCGATGGTCAGGCCTACAGGCCTATTAAAAACAGCGGGGGAGCTGCAGACTTAATCACACAGGCTGGGTTCATGGCGGGAGACTGGGAGCCTTAAAGTAAAGGGGAGGGGAGGAGGATAAAGGAAGAAAACAAGAAAATATGCATTAATAAGCCGGTAGCACATTAATACGCAAAGCCAATACACCGAGCTATTAGTGAAAAGACGGGTAGAAGCCAGAGGTTAAAATGGTCTCTGACACAAAACAGTTAGGGGAGGTGTAGATTATGATGGTTACTTCATTATGAGACCATTTATGGGGGGCTTTTGGGCTTTACTAAAATTTGACCTTTGCAATAGATACGGCCCGCCCCTCACAACTGCTTTGGCGTCCAAAGGTGACCTTTGAAAATAATATGTACCCTTATATTTCAAAACACAAGTAGCGAAACCAGGTTTTCGTCTTTGGGAATGTATCCAAAGCAAAAAGAAGTCATATGGTATAATGGGGGGGGGGGGGGTGGAGGTTATCATCTTTAAACTGTAAAATAAATAATTGTATATATATATATATATATATATATATATATATATATATATATATACACTCACCAATACATTGGTACAAATGGTCAGTTGTTTGGTAACACAAATTGCTACTCAGCCAATCACATGGCAGCAACTCAATGCATTTAGGCATCTAGACGTGGTGAAGGCCAGGGCCGTCTTAATAGCATCATGGGCCCCTGGGCAAAGTAATGCTCTGGGGCCCCTACAATGGAGACAGTGCAGGTAAACAGAAATCAAGTAGGTAGGAGGTAGGGGATATCTGGGGTGTAGAGGGGTCAGAGTGCTGGGGGGATATCTGGGGTGTAGAGGGGTCAGAGTGCTGGGGGATATATGGGATGTAGAGGGGTCAGAGTGCTGGGCAGATATCTGGGGTGTAGAGGGGTCAGAGTGCTGGGGGGTATCTGAGGTGTAGAGGGGTCAGAGTGCTGGGAGGATATCTGGGGTTTAGAGGGGTCAGAGTGCTGGGGGCATATCTGGGATGTAGAGGGATCAGAGTGCTGGGGTGATATCTGGTGTGTAGAGGGGTCAGATTGCTTGGGAGAAATCTAGGGTGTAGAGGGGTCAGAGTGCTGGGGGCATATCTGGGATGTAGAGGGGCTGCCTGGGCTCAAGGACCAGTGCCCTGATGTGCCCTCTCATTAAGACAGCCGTGGTGAAGGCAACTTGCTAAAGTTCAAACCAAGCATCAAAATGGGGGAAGAAAGAGGATTTAAGGGACTTTGAACGTGACATGGTTGTTGGTGCCAAACGTGCTGGTCTGAGTATTTCTGGGATTTTCACCGCGTCCAATTCGCATGTCAGGAAATTGTGTCCCGCTCTATGAAGCAGGTTCACACATCTCCAGAGTGGACCTGGTGCGAATTGCATAAGAGCCCTGTGCGTCTGCTGGTTCATTTCTGGTCCATTTCAGGTCCCAATTTAACCCAAAGTTTGGGCTGAAATTGGACCTGCCGTGGTGCAAACCCAGCCTTAAGTTCTGTAAGTTGTGAGATGGGACCTCCATGGATCGGACTTTCCGATTGGTTTGGATTAAGATTTGGAGAATTTAGAAGCCAAGCCAAAACCTCAAACACGTGTTCTTCAAACCTTTTTTGAAGTCATCAGACCAAGCCACCTTTTTTTCAGTGCTCGGTGGTCCAGTTTTGATGCCCATTGTAGGTGCTTTTGGCTGTCGGCACGGGTCAGCAGGGTCACCCTGACCGGACTACGGCTACGCAGCCCCCATTCACAGCAATTCCTTTGGAACTTAAAGCAGCCCACCTACAGTATATGTGTTTTAGCTGCCTATCTAGCTGATTGCCCGAAGTTCAGCTTTTTAGAGAGACTCGGGATGTATTTGAAGTCCGCCAAATCTAAGTTGTCTCCTACCAGAGCCCTACATTAAAATAAATAAAGAAGAAAATCTTTTTTTTTTTTTTTTTCTTCAAATGCCCATTAAAATTCACAAGCCATAGGCGTCTACTCAGAAGAAAAGATAGACATGATGTCACCTCTAACACATTTCCTGTCAACGTCACTTGAGTCTTCGATACATGTCACTGAGTGATGCATAATTCCGAAGTGTGATAATACGCAGAAGGTTTCTGGAGAACCGAAGTAAAAAGCCTTTACAACAGTCAATACTCTTCTCTATGTACCTGAAAACATCCATCACACAAAGGACGCTTTAAAGAAACCCACTAAGCTCTATTTATGTCTGAAAATGGCCACAAAATATAACCCTCCAATGTACATTCCATCTGCTCCTTGACGCAATCATCTCTTTAACCATGACGTTCCCATGATACCAAAAAATACTCCATCATCAGAAGGACCTGGTATATTGTCTACCTTACCTTCCCTACCTGGCTGTTTATCATCTACGATAAACTACATCTACAATTATCATCTACAATACAATAAAATCCCATGCACATGAGCGGTTTAAGGATACGGATGAAAATTGCGAGCAAATTTCTACAGATAACTGAAGCAAACCATATTAATGAAAGGCTGTAAGCCGCACCTGCAGTTGTCTCTAGTGGTTGTTAAAATAGGCTGTAAGAGAACCGTTAGAATGCGCCTGGAACGCACACGTGCGCGGGCAACGGCAGATTCCTATACGTGCCAATGCGCATGCGCGGGCACATCGCACTGCGTGCACGCACAGGAGCAAACGCCTAGCCTCAACTGGCACCAGGCAGCCTATTTATAGGATGCCCTGACTTCTGAAAAGTGCTGACTGGTCTTCAGCTGTGTCCTGATATTCAGAACCCTGTTAAACCTGGCTTGATTCCTGTTGCTGAACTTTGGCTTTCCTCTACCCTGCTTTTGGACTCTGATTACTCTGATTACTTGTTCCTGATCCTGCCTTCCCATCTGACCTTGCTTCTGCTTATGCCTTGTTACCTCGCTGCCCGCCTGTTACTGAATTTGGCTATCCTTGTGACGTTGCTCCTGTCTCCTGCTTGGCTCAATGCTACCTCCGAGTGCCTGTGCGGGCTGTCCATCCTCTCAGCTTCCCTGGGTCCAGCTCTCTATCGGATGCCATGCCTGCAACTCCACTTACAAGTTCTGCACACAACACTTACAGGCACTCGTGTTCCTCCTGACCCTAGCCACTATCTGTTCCACCTCTAGTGGGGGCTTGGGCTGGAGATACGAGACAGGCCAACCTTGTCATTTCAGACTCCTACCAGGTAGGAACTGGCCCAGGCCCCAAGACAGTGTCCTGCTTTTTCAAGAACCACTAAGGCTAAAAGTAATCAAATTATGAGGACAATTATGTGGCATCCTTTCATTCCTAACACATTACCCAGTCCATATCAGTATAGATATCCAGCATGAGATTTTTGCCCGTTAAGATTTGATATGTTTTCAAAGTGTTCCTTTTAATTTTTTTTGAGCAGTATATATAGATATATATATATATATATCTATATATAGACATATATATATATATATATATATACACACACACACAAGCATGTGTGTTTAAGCTTTGGGGTGCACATCGTAATGCAATAGGCTACACACACCTATGTACGGTAAGTCTGTGTTGTAGGGGATAGGGGGAATTAAAGTGAACATGTTGCTTAGCCATGATGGAGTGACCCTAAAACGATGGCACTTGTGCCAATATGTCATTAATGTTTAATGACCCTCTAGTTAGCTTAGTTAGAGCCCCCCTGATGCATAAAAAATTGTATAGGTTGCTTTATTTTTTACATTTGTATCCTAAAAGAAGAAGCTTCAGCCTGTCACTGGCTTTGTCTTTTTATTGAGTGGTTCCTGGAATTTTCTTGTGAAGTCTTTGTGTGCTCCAGTGACAGATACGTATTGAAGATTGCCCAGAGTAAATAGGTGAGTCAGTGCAGGTTAGCACGCCTTCAGAGGAATGACAATGAATCTGGCTGAGGCTTCCCGTTCCGTGAGAGACACTGAGCAACCTGTCACCGCTGTGTACCTAGGCCAATGATGGATTCCTGCTATGTTATCAGTGAGCTTAGAGCAGAGTTGGGCGGCACAACAACTTCTGTGGAACTGCAAATCCCAGCGTGAGCCACGGCTGCCAATATCGTAACACAAAATGTCACACATAAAATACCAAACTAACATAATCAATGAAGACAGCAAATATGACATCCTAGAGCAGTGGTCCTTAACATGATTGAGACCAGGGCCCGAAAAATTCCTTAATTACCCTTCCATACCCCAACAGTAAAGAAAAAAAAAGTTTATGCTCACATGATAAAATAAAAAAGTCATGAAATGCTGGAAAAGTCTGGATGGGGCTGGATGTAACTATGGGGTGGGGTTCTGAAGGGGACTCGGCAGACTTGGAGGCCTTGTAGGGGATGAAGTTTCTGGAGATGGTTGTGTGAAAAGTCAGACTTGGTGGCCTTGAAGGGGATGACGTTTTTGAAGGTGGTTAGGAGACTCGGTAGACTTGGTGTCCTTGTAGGGAATACATTTTCTGGAGGGGATTAGTAGCCTCAGAAGACTCGGTGACCTTGTAGGGGATGACGTTTCTGGAGGGGGTAAGGGGACTCGACAGACTTGGTGGCCTTGTAGGGAATACATTTTCTGGAGGGGATTAGTGACCTCAGCAGACTTGGTGGCCTTGGAGGGGATGACATTTCTAGAAGGGGTTAGGGGACTCTGCAAACTTGGTGACCTTGTAGGAGATGACGTTTCTGGAGGTGGTTAGAGGACTCGACAGACTTGGTGGCCTTGTAGGGGATGATGTTTCTGGAGGGGGTTAGGGGACTCGGTAGACTTGGTGGCCTTGTAGGGGGATACATTTTCTGAAGGGGGTTAGGGGACTTGGCAGACTTGGTGACCTTGTATGGAATAAAGTTGCTTGAGAGGGTTAGCGGACTCGGCAGGCTTGGTGGCCTTGTAGAGGATGATGTTTCTGGAGGGGGTTAGGGGACTTGGCGGACTTGGTGACCTAGTAGGGAATAAAGTTGCTGGAGGGTGTTAGGGGACTTGGCAGAGTTGGTGGCCTCGGAGAGGATGAGATTTCTAGAAGGGGCTAGGGGACTCTGCAAACTTGGTGACCTTGTAGGGGATGAAGTTTCTGGAGGTGATTAGAGGACTCAACAGACTTGGTGGCCTTGTAGAAGATGACGTTTCTGGAGGGGGTTAGAGGGCTCAGCAGGCCTTGGAGGGCATAACGTTTCTGAAGGGGACTCAGCAGACTTGGTGAACTTGTATGGAATAACGTTTCTGGAGGGGGTTAGGGGACTTGGCAGACTTGGTGACCTTTTAAGGATGATGTTTCTGTAGGGGGCTAGGGGACTCAGCGGACTTGGTGACCTTGTAGGGGATACCGTTTCTGGAGGGGGTTAGGGGACTTGGCAGACTTGGTGGCCTTGTAGGGGATAACGTTTTTGGAGGGAGTTAGAGGACTTGGCAGACTTGGTGACCTTGTAGAGGATACAGTTCATGGAGGGGGTTTGGGGACTTGGAACACTTGGTGGCCTTTTATGGATGATGTTTCTGTAGAGAGTTAGCCTGAAGACTTGTTGGCCTTGTAGGGGATGTAGTTTCTGGAGGGGGTTAGGGGAACTGTATGAGATGGGGGTCTGTGGAAGGGTTGGGGGTCTCTCCAAAAGGCTGGACACTGATGAAGGGTTAATACAGCCCTGCTTATTCCTACCCCAGCCTGTAACTGGACAGTGAAAGAAGAAGCAGCATCACACATTTGGTCTCTCTTCTCTTGTCCTTTGTTGGCAAATGATCACTGAAACACAACTGATTGGTTCCCTGTGCTGCTTCTGATGGCAATTGGCTGATACCAAGTTAGACTTAGGTCTGTACACTGCTTTAAAAAATAAATTTATTGATGTGTTGATGAGCACAGAGCTACATTCTTGTCTAGAGATCCAGCAGAGCCGAGACTCCCATGAACAGCACTGGAGAAAGATCAGGCTCAGGTAAGTGCAGCACAGAGAAGGTGTTTTACCTTCATGGATAGAATCCATAAAGGTAAAAATAGAACCACTTTAAAGGGGTTGTAAAGGTCCATATTTTTTTTCAACTTAATGCATCCTATACATTAAAGAGGAGTTCCACCCTAAAAAATAACTTTTGTTTACTCCCCTCCCCTCCCCCTTACATGCCACATTTGGCATGTAATTTTTTTGGGGGGGGAGTGGGGGCTTCAGTAGGAGTGGGACTTCCTGTCCCACTTCCTGCTTCCACCGAGGGGCTGGTTAGGCGATTAAGCCTTAATCGCCTACACCAGCCCCTCCCTGTAGGCGATCACATGGGTCCCATGCGATCGCCTCTCCAATCAGCGGCGAGCCGCGCGCGCATGCGCAGTGCGGCTCGCGCATGCGCAGTGGGTGCCCGGCCGTGAAACCAAAGGCTGTCACAGCTGGGTGCCCACAGTCGGGATGGAGACGCCGGCTGGGGAGGGGGGGAGAGGAGCGGAGCCCCGGTCGGCGCGTCGCTGGAACGCTGGAGCAGGTAAGTGAGTGTTTATTAAAAGCCAGCAGCTACACTTTTTGTAGCTGCTGACTTTTAATAAACACAATTTTTGGCTGGAACACCCCTTTAAGGTGAAAAAACATCCGATGCTTACCAGCCTCCTGAGCCCCCGTTTACTTACCTGAACCCTGGAAAGTCCAGGGTCGAGAACGCGCTCGATTTCGGCCTGGTCTTCTCAGCTCTTCATTGGATAGATTGATAGCAGCACAGCATTTTGCTCATGCTGCTGTCAATCAAATCCAATGACGCGGGTGCCGGGGGCGGGGCCGAGACCAGCATTTGTGTCTGTGGACACAAATGCTGGACTCTGGAGCGCGCCCGCAAGGTAACCCCCTTGGGAAAGCGCTTTCCAGGGGGTTAGCTGATGTGGGGAGGAGCAGAGACAGCCGCTGAGGGACCCCAGAAGCTGAGGATCGGGCCACTCTGTGCAAAACGAGCTGCACAGCGGAGGCAAGTATGATAGGTTTGTTATTTAAAAAAAAATACTTTAGTAACACTTTAAGGTCCATTGGTTGGCTGGATACAAGAATACATAGGGCCAGATTCAGGTAGAGTTATGCCGGCGTATCAGTGATAGGCCGGCATAACTCTGACTTTGCGCCGGCGTATCTGTTTTCTGTATTCACAAAACAAGATACGCCGGTTCGCAGCAAAGATCCGACAGGCGTAATTGTATCTTAACTGCAATTTTAAAATGGCCGCTAGGGGCGTTCCCGCTGATTTACGCAGAGAATATGTAAGTCAGCGAGATACGCCAATTCACGAACGTACGCCCGGCCGACGCAGTGCATTTACGCCGTTTACGTAAGGGTTTCCCCGGCGTAAAGATAAAGCACCAAAAAGCAGGCGCATCCTATGTTAAGTATGGACGTCGGGACAGACGTCGTTTACGTCGTTTGCGTAAGCCGATTCAGAATGGGGCTGGGCGTAAGTTACGTGGGATACATTGACGGACGGCGCATGCGCAGTACGTTCGGTGCGGGATCGCGCCTAATTTAAATACTACACGCCCCCTACCCTCCCGAATTTGAATTAGGCTGGTCACTTCACGCTACACCGCCGCAACTTTAGGAGCAAGTGCTTTGCGAATACAGCACTTGCGTGTAAAGTTGCGGCGGCGTAACGTAAATAAGAAAAGTTACGCCGCCGCAAAGAACCGCCCGCCATCCTGAATCTGGCCCATAATATTTTGTGTATATGCCATATTTCCCATTTAAATGACTCAAAAAAAGAAAACATATTTCTCAATGCTATTTTTTTATTCCTGGCTTACATAAATAAAGAAAATATACATAAACCCTCTGCGTGTTTTCTTTAGGTGACACTGTGCAGACTACGAGTGGGACGCAGAGTGGTGATTGAGGGTTGCTAATTTTGAAAGCAGTTCCTTCTTCTCCTAGCCGTAGCTAACAGACACGATACTTGAAGATCCTTCTTCCCACATTGGTGGTAGACTAAATCAAGCTACCAAATGAACTTGTAAAAATGACTGGAATTCTGCATAGATAAAGGACGTTAATGCGGCTCATTGTGTTACTGTGTACATAGTAAGACCTATATGATAGACAACTTCAAGATGCGGTCCTAGGAACTCAAATTAAAAGAAAAACACTATGCAGCAGCATGGGAAGGTTTAAAAGGACAGCACTGTTAAAGGAACCCAACAGTTGCTTAAAATAGTGATTTTAAGATACATAGGCACATGTAATAAGCAGCTTACAGAGAAACTCAAAGCCAAAAATGTGTTCTTAAAGCACAACTTTGGGCTATAAAATGAAACATTCCCACCCACCTATAAACCTACTAAAACCTACCCTAGTCATTAGTCACGTGACTCTCTTTGGGTAGTGGAGACCGCATTGGTGATCAGAAGCTCCAGACCTGGCCCGCCAACCGGTCTCGTAGGCTGCTCCCCAAAAACCATCATGACAATGTAAGGACCTCTCTGATGGACTCTTGGGCATCGTCCATGCCACAGCGGCACTGCTAGAAGGACCCTTCCACACTACAGACCAGAGGGAAAAAGACTCTGGACCCAACTTGTCAGTAGACGGTAGACATGCGCATTCATTTTCGTCTGAATGCAATTTCTGGGATTTCCGTTTTAACAATCAGAATCAGAATCAGAAATCTGAAAGATCAGACATAAAAAATGCTTTATTTTAATTTCGTTGTGACCACAGTTCAATATAGATAGAAGATTTGACATGACGGTGACAATAGCGATCTGTGTCTATTGAACCTGCGGTCGAATGTGCCTAACCTAACTCTATTATTCAGAGATTATTCGACATAGAGAGAAGAGATTCGACATTATAAACATCAATTGCTCGTTGCTCAATGCTCAAGGAACCTCTAGCAGCCTCTGGAGGAACCCTAGTTGAAATATTATATAGAGCAGGGTTGGCCAACCAGGGTTCCATGGAATTTGAGGGTTCCTGAAGAGGTTTCTAGGGGTTCCATGAGCAATAGACATGTGCATTTGTTTTTCGTCCGAATGCATTTACCTCCGAATTTCGGGGATGTTCGCATTTGTTTTAAAAAAACGATAACGAATGTGCAGAGTCCGAAATCTGAAAGATCCGACATAAAAAATGCTTTATTTTCATTTAGTTGTGACAACAGCTTGATAGAGATCATAGGTGTGCGCAGCCTATTGCATTAGGGTGTGCACCGCAAAGCTCAAACACACACTACTGATCACTCACGATCTTTATTCTGAAAGTGAAGGGCCAGTAAATTACATATTTACCGGCCCCTTCCCCCCCACTCATTCTAAAACATCTCCACAGCAACAGCCAGCGGGAGAGGAGAGAAGGGAAGCTGCAAGCGCAGTGATGGGGGAAGGGGAGGAGCTAGGACAGTAGGGGGAATTTGTGCGCACGCCTATGATAGAGATAGAAGATTTGACATGACGGTGACAAAACTGATCTGTGTCTATTGATCCTGCGGTCGAATGCGCCTAACCTAACTCTATTAGTCCGAGGTTATTCAACATAGAGAGAAAAGATTTGACATAAAGAAAAGATTTCACATTATAGAGATATGAAGATTCGGCATAGAGAGAAAAGATTCGACATTATAGAGACATGAAGATTCGGCATAGAAAGAAAAGATTCAACATTATAGAGACATGAAGAATCGGCATAGAGAGAAAAGATTTGACATAGAGAGAAAAGATTCGACATAGAGAGAAAAGATTCGACATAGAGAGAAAAGATTCGACATAGAGACATGAAGATTCGACATTATAGAGACATGAAGATTCGGCATAGAAAGAAAAGATTCAACATTATAGAGACATGAAGATTCGGCATAGAGAGAAAAGATTTGACATAGAGAGAAAAGATTCGACATAGAGACATGAAGATTCGGCATAGAGAGAAAAGATTTGACATAGAGAGAAAAGATTCGACATAAAGAGAAAAGATTCGGCATAGAGAGAAAAGATTCAACGTAGAGAGAAAAGATTCGACATAGAGACATGAAGATTCGACATAGAGAGAAAAGATTTGACATAGAGAGAAAAGATTCGACATTATAGAGACATGAAGATTCGGCATAGAGAGAAAAGATTCGACATAGAGAGAAAAGATTCAACATTATAGAGACATTAAGATTCGGCATAGAGAGAAAAGATTTGACATAGAGAGAAAAGATTCGACATTATAGAGACATGAAGATTCGGCATAGAGAGAAAAGATTCGACATAGAGAGAAAAGATTCAACATTATAGAGACATTAAGATTCGACGAAGCAGCTAAAAACATACGATCGCCACAAACGGACATTTATGGTCAAATGCTCCGCCCACAAGCTATAGAAGAATTCTAATGTTGGTTGACTAGTAATAATAATTAATAAATATAATTATTACTAGTCATACAACAATTATAATTCTACTATAGCTTGTGGGCGGAGCATTCGACCGGAAATGTACGATCGCGGCGTCGTACAGTTTCGCTGCTCCGTAAAATCTTCTTAGAACATTCGAAAGACACCATAAGCCTTCAATTTACATATTTAAACTTTAATTAAGTCAGATTTTCAGACTAGTGCATTTTTTAACAAAACAAAATACGAATTTCGGGAGTAACTAAATAAGATTATTTTTTGGATGAAAACGAAATTCCGAAAGAAAATATTTCAGTGTGTGCACATGTCTAGTGGACGGCAATTTTTAGGTATGCGAATAGGACTTTCAGTTGGGTTTTGTTTAAGTTTGGTGGGAATTTTTATTTTTTTCTAACTATGGATCAGTTTTAACATTTTATGTAAAAGTGGGGAAGGGTTTGAACTTTGTCTGCTGCGAGTTTACTCCTCCTTTTTGGTGGGGAAAACCATTGGGCCAGCTGGTCAGACTTACCGGCTTCCTTTTTCATCTCCTAGACTGTGCCATACAAATCGTATGAAGGTTTCTTAATGTCCACCATGGCGTGAACTTGCTATCAATTCAATTTCTAAACAACAATAAGGCCGCGTACACACGATCGAATCTATCTGCTGGAAACGGTCTGACAGACCGTTTCAGCAGACAAATTCGATCGTGTGTACGGGCGGACAGACAGATTTTTCCAGCAGACAGATTTTAAAGCATGCTTTAAAATCTGTCTGCTGGGAATCCATCCGTCCGATATGTCTGCTGGTTAGTACACTAACCAGCAGACATATCTGCCCGCACATGCGTCGAATGGATTCGACGCATGCGTGGAAGTGTTTTACTTCCTGGTGCGGTGACGTGGCAGCGTCAACGTCATTGCCACGTCACCGCGCTGTCTGCCGGCGGGGATTTTGGTTTGATCGTGTGTACATTTGTGCGACCGTGTGTATGCAAGACAAGTTTGAGCCAACATTCCGTCGGAAAGAAATCCACGGTTTTGTTGTCGATATTTCCGATTGTCTGTACGCAACAAAAGTTATGTTTGGAATTCTATGTCTATCTACCGGTATATTTATAGACTTCACTTTGTTTCTTCGAACAATATTTTAGAGAAGAGATCACTTTAAGACACAATTTGCCAAGTGAACTTTGAACTGTTGCATAATTGGAAGAATATTTTTTTGTGCGCTATTTACCAACTGTAAGCACGAAGACAAACAGCCGTATATGAATAAGGGATGAAACTAAGCAAACAGAGAAACTATATATTCTGCCAAGCCTGACACAGTTGTGTTTACACCGCGAAGCTTGCAGCAAATACTGACATGTCAAAGATGCCATTGAATGACAAAAAGATGTCTAATGATTGGACAGCGTGTAACTTTGCATCTAATCTTGTATCTCTTGGCACTGTGAGGAAGGCCAAAGCACACGAGAAATAGCTCAATTAGTATTAAACAAAAATAGAGTTGGGATATTTTTTTTTTTGAGTTTTGTTTTAATTCAGGTGCTTTAAATGTACACTCAAGTCAAAGTTGAAACTCAAGGTATATCATTTTTTTTTGTTGGCACTCAAAACTAACACCAGGTGCAATAATAGTGAGCACACAAAAGTGAAGCATACAAAAAAAAATGCACAGGGTGTACATGGTCCTTCTCCAAAGAGAAAGGACTCTGGCGCAAGACTCATGACTCAAGGGTACTCATGGTCCAACTAGGTGAAACCTTGCCATTCTTCAGGGGAGGTCCAACTAAGTACTAGATGAGGCTCCCCTAAATGGAGACCACATGGGAGGGGGAGGGGAACCTAACCCCTGCCGTCCCCTAAGACTTCCAGGACAAATCTGAGGATCATGGTCCTTCTCCAAAGAGAAAGGACTCTGGCGCAAGACTCATGACTCAAGGGTACTCAAGGGTACTCATGGTCCAACTAGGTGAAACCTTGCCATTCTTCAGGGGAGGTCCAACTAAGTACTAGATGGGGCTCCCCTAAATGGAGACCACAAGGGAGGGGGGGAACCTAACCCCTGCCGTCCCCTAAGACTTCCAGGACAAATCTGAGGATCATGGTCCTTCTCCAAAGAGAAAGGACTCTGGCGCAAGACTCATGACTCAAGGGTACTCAAGGGTACTCATGGTCCAACTAGGTGAAGCCTTGCCATTCTTCAGGGGAGGTCCAACTAAGTACTAGATGGGGCTCCCCTAAATGGAGACCACAAGGGAGGGGGGAACCTAACCCCTGCCGTCCCCTAAGACTTCCAGGACAAATCTGAGGATCTACACCCTACTAATCCAGAGTGAGTAAACTGCATACATGCTGTGCAAAAAAAGTGCAAAATAAATATGTGCTGAGGGGTGACAAGGTGTATCCAAACCCATTTTTCCCCCATTTCTTCCCACCTGTGTACCATTGGGAAGATTTCCTGTAAAAACAAGAGGAAGTAAGAGGAAATCTCTCCAAAGTAATAGTAGGACCTCTGAAGAATGTGGTCCTCCTGGTCCAATTATGTATACAGTGGAACCTCGGATTTCAAGTAACGCGGTTAATGAGAGTTTTCGCAATATGAGCATTGTATTAAAAAATATCCTAACTTGGTTTGCAAAAACGATCAGGATTCAGGCCAAAGCGGTGTGCAGTACCGCGTTTGGCCTGAGGTGGGGGGCGCGGGAGCCGAATGCACAGAAAGGCCCGAGGACAGTTCGGCTAACCTCAGAAAACACCTGGAACGGAGTCTTTCCTGAGGTTTGCCAAGGTCAACCTAGGTGTTTTTGTGCCTTTTCGGCCGTTTCCGTGGCTTTCCGGCACCCCCCACCTCTGTCCGCATGCGGTATTGCATGCCATTGAAGTCAATGCGCAACAAATTATTTTTGTTTCCATTGACTTCAATGGGGAAACTCGCTTTGATATGTGAGTACTTTGGATTACGAGTATTCTCCTGGAACAGATTATGCTCGTAATCCGAGGTTCCACTGTATCACGTCCAGGGACACAAAACGTATCCAATCAAGATGTTTGGCCCATATATAAAGCCAATCATCCATATTAGGGCCACAGATCAATATTTTGTGTAAAAATAATAGACATGATGTCCTAACCTGGATGGTCAAAAGTCAAATAGAAGAAAAATGGACCACCAAAGCCAGGGTAGTGTCAACAAGGATCGGCCCGAAATGTGAGCTATCTATGGCAGCCTTAGGATGGGATCCATGCTGGATTCTAGACGCTTGTGTCTGTCTACAGCAGTGGTTCTCAACCATCTAGTGCCGTGACCCCTTGATAACATTTTCCAAGTTTTGGGGACCCCTAACAGTAAAAGTATTTTTGTAGTGTGGGTTGTCAGCACCCAAGGGAAGACAAGTAATTTGCGCTCCTTTTAATGGCAACTATAATCACAGGTAGTGTTACTCACTGTATCTGGGTCCACTGTGTCTCCGACTTTGTGGTGACACCTATGCCGAAATCAGGAGGTAGGGTCTCCTCCAGCCAATCCTACTTCACATTCCTCACCAGTCAGCTGACCTCTAGTCTCTGCCCCCCAGCCATGCCATGAACTGAATCGGCGCCTGTAAAGAGGCTAAGTGGGCGGCCGCTGGCTCCAGGAACAGCCAAGCTGGGTGGCCACAGGCTCCAGGGATAGCCCTGCTGGGCGACCGCGAATAGGCTGGTAGAGCAGTGCAGGCTTCAGGAGCAGCCCAGGATATGGTGACCCCTGGCAAATCTTTATTCGACCCCCGAGGGGGTCCCGGCCCCCAGGTTGAGAACCACTGGTCTACAGCTATTTGTTATATATTTTCTATTTTACCAATGAGGATAACGTCACACAAACATATAATCCTATAAGCTTTTTTGTTATTGGTTGGGCAGAAATACACTCCAATGGGGATGGGTTATGGGATGATTATCAAAAATAAAATGTTGTTTAATTTCTTAACATTGCCAGTGTCTGGGCCACGGTGGAAAAGAAGGAAACAACCAAAATAAAATTACACCTTGCCTCTAATGAACATTTTTTGATGTTGCCTAACTGACCTTGTGTTTTCTTTTCAGTGTTGTTTAATGTCAAGGTCTCTGATGGGTAGAGACATGAGGTATCTGTCCTTGCCGATGCGAACGGCTCATTAGTCTAGTTGTCTCCACATTCCGGAATATTCCCCATGCTCCACGATATAGCCAGAGTTGTTCCTGCCACCTGCCCAAAGCCCTCTTCCTCTCATGAGCTAATCCATATTCCCTGGGCATTCGTCAGCTCCTTCCATCTGTTAGACTCCATGGTCAATGGTTCAACCTCCAGGTTTAAGACGCAAAGCCAAAAGACTTCGTGTTGGGTTTGTTTTGTACACTTTCAAGGGTGAGATTATAGCAAGAATTATAGAGCTCTGATTGTGCACATAGCCTTTCGTTTGCCAATCAATACCATAGATAACTAGGGCTATTAGAAGTTCAAGGCGTCTAAGGGTAGAAAAGTCATTAACTGGCCCACTGCGGGGAGCCATTCCAAGCAAAACATAATTGTAATGTTGCATAGAATGGCATAGTTCACCCGTATTTAGGCTTTAGGTGCAAGTCAGCAGGGGAAATCGCCAACTGGTTTTGTGTAACTCTTATGCCCCGTACACACGATCTGGCTTTTGCCCGGCCAAACTCACATTGGAATTTCGACCGCATTCTATCGGAGTAAAAGAGAACATGTTCTCTATCTAAACTCTGATGGAATTCCTCTGAAAAAAAGTCTGATGGGGCGTACACACTGTCGGAATTTCCGATGGAAAAAGTCCATCGGAAATTCCGTTCGGGTGTACGGGGCATTAGAGACAAAATGGCGGGAAGATCTCATGCACAGTGGCCATTAAAAGTTGGCTTTACTTTCATATTTGAGTTTTATGTAAGATATATGTCCTGCCCAAACTTTCTTCGACTTCAATTAAAGAATTTTTTTTTTGTTATTGGTAGAGTGGGGGGACCCCTTTCAGATGTTTTCAACCTATGTAGCAGGTGGGTGCTTGAAGTGGCTGGGATTGATGGTCATGCAGATTCAGAAGTCACCAGCACTCCGATGTTTATTACGTTACATGTTTATTGGTGAAAACATCACATTAGCCAAGTAGAGCCAACATTTTGGGGCATTGTAGAGTTCCATATCGAGAAGACATGGTGGCCTAAATGTAAGAGCAATGGCCTCCAAGCTGTGGCCCGGTGGCCAAATACGGCCTTTATTTGCCTTTACCTGGCCCTTGGGACAGTACAAAATCCAATGACACTGAGGCCTCGTACACACCCCCGAGGAACTCGTCGGGCGAAACACATCGTTTTCCTTGTCTAGTTCCTTGTTCGGCTGTCGAGGAACTCGACGAGCCAATTTTCTCCATTCCCGTCGAGGAAAAGGAGAACATGCTCTCTTTTTGGCTCGTCGAGTTTCTCGACAGTTTCCTCGTCGAAAAATGTACACACGACCGGTTTCCTCGGCAAAACACGTCTCCTAACAAGTTTCTTGCTGGATTCTGCCGAGGAAACTGGTCGTGTGTACGAGGCCTAACAATGGGGCATAATTCCTGTCGCTGCCACCAACAATAGGGCTCTATTCTCCCACTGACACCATCAAAAAAGCACAATTCCTCCCATTGACATCAACAATGGGGCACAATTCCTTCTAGTGACACAATTCCTTTTATTAACTGCATTGATGGGGCATAATTCCTTCCATTGACACCATCAAAGGACCACGTTTCCTCTCTCACTGACACCAACGATGGGACACAATTCCTTCTAATGACACCAACAATGGGGAACAATTCCTTCCATTGACACCATTGATGGGGCATAATTCCTTCCACTGATACCAACAATCGGCCACGTTTCCTCCCATTGACACCAAGGAAAGGGCAAAATTCCTCCAACTGACACCAATGATGGAGCAGAATTCCTTCCAATGAAGCCAATGCTACAGGGTACAATTCGGGTGTTAATTGCTGAAGGAAATAAGTGTTAAAGTGGAGTTCCACCCTACAAATCAACTTTCTATTAACAGCTTGCCTTTAATGTAAAAAAATGTAATTTTTTTTTTTTTTTTACTCACTTCTATCTGCCTGTTACTAGGCAGTATTCGTAATCTGCCTAGTTCCTGGTCCTAGGTGGTTCAACTTCCTGTCCTGAGACCCCATTGCCTCCTGGGAAATGGTGACACTCATTTCCCAGGAGTCTCTGGGCATTACTGTGCCTAAAAATCGCCCAGCATGCACCTCTCCCTGAAAACCAGGAAGAAAAAGGAACCGGGCTTCACATGCCCACACATATGATGGATACGGCCACAACATGAGCTGGGGGATAAAAGTGTTTGCCATGATTTTTTGGGGGGCTATTAATATGTTTTAGAGACTATTTAACCACTTAACTCCCGTACCATTTTGCTGCCCAATGACCAGAGCACTTTTTGCGATTCGGCACTGCGCCGCTTTAACTGACAATTGCGCGGTCGTGCGACGTGGCTCCCAAACAAAATTGGCGTCCTTTTTTTCCCACAAATAGAGATTTCTTTTGGTGGTATTTGATCATCTCTGCGTTGTTTATTTTTTGCGCTATAAACAAAAATAGAGCGACTATTTTGAAAAAAAAAATGCAATATTTTTTACATTTGCTGTAATAAATATCCCCCAAAAATATATAAAAAAAAAATTTTTTTTTCCTCAGTTTAGGCCGATACGTATTCTTCTACATATTTGTTGTAAAAAAAAATCGCAATAAGCGTTTATTGATTGGTTTGCGCAAAAGTTATAACGTTTACAAAATAGGGGGTCGTTTCATGGCATTTTTATAAAAAAATTTTTTTACTAGTAATGGCGGCGATCATCATTTTTTTTCAGTACTGCGACATTATGGCGGACACTTCGGACACTTTTGACACATTTTTGGGACCATTGGCATTTTTTTTAGCGATCAATGCTATAAAAATGCATTGATTACTATAAAAATGCCATTGGTAGTGAAGGGGCGGGGAAGGGGTTAAGTATGTTCCTGGGTGTGTTCTAACTGTATGGGGGGGGGGGGTGGCCTCACTAGGGGAAATCACTGATCTTCTGTTCATACATTGTATGAACGGAAGATCAGCATTTTCCCCGCTGACAGGACCGGGAGCTGTGTGTTTACACACAAAGCTCCCGTTCCTCGCTCTGTAACGAGCGATCGCGTGTGCCCGGCGGGCACGCGCTCAGGACTCGGGGGCAAGTGGGGGGCGCGCAAGCAGTTAACGTCATTAATTTTAGCTTGCAAAAAAAATAAAAAATTGGCCCGGAACCCGCTTTAAGGGGATAGCTCAGGTCAAATTTTAAAGGTACAGTAGCTTCGGCTTGGGTAGGCTTTCAGAACTCCGAAGCCTTCTCTACTGGGATAACAGCGCCAAAAATAAATGTAAATGGTTTATTAATTATTGCTATCTTTCAACCATTACTTCTAAGATACATAAATGATGACAGAGACATACTCATATCCTTTACAAGTATTATATTTACCGGTTATCATTTTTATCAGTGAGTCACGTCTGTTTAATCTAGGGACCGTGTGACACCTTGTCTGGTGGTTTTGGGAGGGACGGCTAGTCTAATAATAGTGTGAAAAGATGCAGCTGTATTCTTGTCTAGTCATCCTATAGGAAGAACATTTCTTTCATGTGGGGCCAATAAAGAAATGCATTTGCCGCTCACAAGCCCATTATACCCAGCCCCCACCCCAGGCAGAACGTGGGCCAAAACCCAGGCAGAAGCTCGTTCTATGCCCCAAACTTGGATTCCAAGAAGAAAAATCTGGGTTTAACTTTATTGTTCAAGATAAACATACACAGCCTGGGACCTCCTCCACTGACACGTTTCGTCCAAAAGATTTGGCTTTAGCGAAGAGACGATGGTGCCCGGCCTTTTGGGTGGAACACATCAGGGGGAGGAGGTCCCAGGCAGAAACATACACAGCCTGGGACCTCCTCCACTGACACGTTTCACCCAAAAGATTTGTCTTTAGCATAGAGACGATGGTACCTAGCCTTTTGGGTGGAACACATCAGGGGGAGGAGGTCCCAGGCAGAAACATACACAGCCTGGGACCTCCTCTACTGACACGTTTCACCCAAAACACTTGGCTTTAACATAAAGATGATGGTGCCCAGCCTTTTGGGTGAAACACATCAGGGGGAGGAGGTCCCAGGCAGAACCATACACAACCTGGGACCTTCTCCACTGACATATTTCACCCAAAAGACTTGGCTTTAGCAAAGAGATGATGGTGCCCAGCCTTTTGGGTGGAAGACATCAGGGGGAGGAGGTCCCAGGCTGAACCATACACAGCCTGGGACCTCCTCCTCTGACATGTTTCACCCAAAAGATTTGGCTTTAGTGTAGAGATGATGGTGCCCAGCCTTTTGGGTGCACACATCAGTGGGAAGAGGTCCCAGGCAGAAACATTCATAGCCTGGGACCTCCTCTACTGACACGTTCCACCTAAAACACTTGGGTTTAACATAAATATGATGGTGCCCAGCCTTTTGAGTGAAACACATCAGGGGGGGGAGGTCCCAGGCAGAACCATACACCGCCTGGGACCCCCTCCACTGACAGGGTTCACCCAAAACACTTGGCTTTAACATAAACATGATGGTGCCCAGCTTTTTGGGCGAAACACATCAGGGGGAGTAGGTCCCAGGCTGAACCATACACAGCCTGGGACCTTCTCCATTGACATGTTTCACCCAAAAGATTTGGCTTTAACATAAACATGATGGTGCCCAGCCTTTTGGGTGGAACACTTTAGGGGAAGGAAGTCCCAGGTTGAACCATACACAGCCTGGGACCTCCTCCACTGACACATTTCACAAAAAAGACTTATCAAAGAGACAATGGTGCCCAGCCATCAGGGGGAGGATGTCCCAGGCAGAACCATACACAGCCTGGGACCTCCTCCACTCAAAAAATTGAATTATGTGCCACTTTGTGTTGGTCCATCACATAAAATCCCAATAAAATACATTTACTTTTTTGGTTGTAACATGACAAAATGTGGAAAATTTTAGGGGTATGAATACTTTTTCAAGGCACTGTAAAAAATATGAGTTTGACTTTTTGAATTGAATTACTGAAACAAATTAACTTTTTGATGATATTCAATTTTTTTGAGATGCACCTGTACATATTGATAAAATTTAATAAATTGGATAATTCTTAACCACTTAACGACCGCCTAACGCCGATATTCGTCGGCAGAATGGCACGGCCGGGCACAATTACGTACCTGTCTCTTTAAGCCCAGCTATGGGGTCGCAAGCGCGCCGCCGCCGGCGTGCTCACTACCCGGTCCGAAGCTCCGTGACCGCGCCCGCGGGACCCGCAGACCCGATCGCCTTCGGTGTCCTGCGATTGGTCACAGGAGTTGAAGAACGGGGAGGGGTGAGTGTAAACAAACCTTCCCCATTCTTCACAGTGGCAGTGTCAGTGATTGTCTATTCCCTGATATAGGGAAAGACGATCAATGACGTCACACGTCCATCCCGGTCCCCCTACAGTTAGAAACACATATGAGGTCATACTTAACCCCTACAGCGCCCCCTAGTGGTTAACTCCTAAACTGCAACTGTAATTTTCACAGTAATCAGAGCATTTTTATAGCATTTTTTTGCTGTGAAAATGACAATGGTCCCAAAAATGTGTCAAAATTGTCTGATCTGTCCGCCATAATGTCGCAGTCACAAAAAAAATCGCTGATCACTGCCATTAGTAGTAAAAAAAATATTAATAAAAATGCAATAAAACTATCCCCTATTTTGCGCAAACCAATCGATAAAAGCTTATTGCGATATTCTTTACCAAAAATATGTAGAAGAATACGTATCGGCCTAGACTGAGGAAAAAATCAAAAATGTTATATATTTTTGGGGGATATTTATTAGAGCAAAAAGTAAAAAATATTGCATTTTTTTTTTAAATTGTCGCTCTATTTTTGATTATAGCGCAAAAAAAAAACAAAAAAAACGCAGAGGTGATCAAATACCACCAAAAGAAAGTTCTATTTGTGGGGAAAAAAGGACGCCAATTTTGTTTGGGAGCCACGTCGCACGACCGCGCAATTGTCAGTTAAAGCGACACAGTGCCGAATCGCAAAAAAGGGGCAAGGTCCTTAACCTGCATAATGGTCCGGGTCTTAAAGCGGAGGTTCACCCTAAATATAAGATCTCCCGTGCGATCCAGCATACTGGCGTCAGCACCAGTATGCTGGGTTTTTTTTTTTTTAATAGCACACTTACTGTATTATTGTAGAATTCCTTTTCTGTCCCCCGCGGTGGACGGCTGTAGTATAGCGCGTCACATCTTCCTAAAATACCCGATATGGACTCGGGTAATCTCGGCGAAAATGCGGCGCCTGCGCACAGACCTAGGAGCTGACTGCGCAGGCGCCGTATTTCTCCGAGTCCTACGGCTATGGCGCGTCACGCCCTCCGAAATAGGACTCGGAGAAATACGGCGCCTGCGCAGTCAGCTCCTAGGTCTGTGCGCAGGCGCCGCATTTTCGCCGAGATTACCCGAGTGCATATCGGGTATTTTAGGAAGATGTGACGCGCTATACTGGCGCCGTCCACCACGGGGGACAGAAAAGGAATTCTACAATAATACAGTAAGTGTGCTATTAAAAAAAAAAAAACCCAGCATAC
Organism: Rana kukunoris; assembly: GCA_029574335.1. NCBI lineage: Eukaryota > Metazoa > Chordata > Amphibia > Anura > Ranidae > Rana > Rana kukunoris. Next base: position 153,576,930 of record CM056058.1, on the reverse strand, counting down.
TGGCGCTGACGCCAGTATGCTGGATCGCATGGGAGATATTATGTTTAGGGTGAAATACCGCTTTAAGTGGTTAATGTTTCCAAATATCAGTAATAAAAAAATTAAATAAAAAGTCACATTGCTCAACTTGAATCTAGCGTAGCAAAACCAATTGAAGCACCACCCCCCCCCCCCCCAAAAAAAATTACGTTTGGTAACCCATAAAACTCATGAATCATAATTGCCACCATGCCCCCTTTGACTGACCGTGTGCATGTTCTTATGTTTATAATGTAGACATAGCAAGGCCAATAGAATAAACACATATACCTAAGAAAAAAAAAAAGAAAAGGGCGAAGCGTCTCAGCGGTAGCCTGACCTCCCCGACAAGTTGTATAACTCTCGGCGGGGAACAGGAGCCAGAGAAACGGTGGCAGGAGCGGCGCTGCACGCTGCTGAAACCAAAACGATCCATTTCGGGAACTTGGTGTGCGATGCAGCTGTTTTCCGAAGGACTCCCCCCCCCCCCCCACCACCACCCCCCATCTGCAAGTGTACGGCGATCCCCTGGCAGCAGGAGCGGAGGCGGGGAGGCGAATCAACAAGACGAGATTGCTAACAGCAGGAAGGCGGACGGGGAAGATGTTCTTAAATATCTGCCGGGTATTTCCAGAGAGGGTCTGTCATACGGCCCAATGGCGATGATATCATTTCCATGCCAAATTTGGTGGAACGCAAAGCCGGGGAAGGGAGGGAGGGATCGACTCAAGCCACACTTTTCCCCAAATTACAGGAGTTCATTCTGATGCTGACATGGGGTGGGGGGGGGGGGGTGGGGGCAATGGTACTCATTACTGCAAATATCAGACGGCACTGGATGATGGGATATGGGTGCAGCTGTTTTTTTTTTTTATATACATTTTTAATGTCAAGACAGCCAATCACCAAGAAAAGGGGATGTGCAGCAGTTCACTAAATAAAGTAACATGTGACAAGTTTTCAATTTATGACATTGAGCGCAATAAAATAAATATTCCTTAGTAAACTATTTGGTAAAATTCACACCCCAGCGTTTGCAGTTTCAATGTTGCTGGCTACTCTCTCAGTGCTGGTTCCCTGGGGGCGCTATTCCTCCCACTGATACCAATGATGGGGGACAATTTCTCTCACTGATACCAACCATGAGGGACAATTCCTCCCAATGACACCAATGATTGGGGCGCTATTCCTCCCACTGCCACCAATGACGGGGGCACTATTCCTCCCCGAATACCAAAGATTGTGCCTTGTTTTTTTCCAATGACGCCAATACTTTTTCTACTCATGCTTGCCTGAGTTTGGCCCCCTAAAGTCTGAAGGACAATAATCTGGCCCCTTGTTTGGAGACCCCTGGCTTAGAAAAAAGAGGAGCAGAGGAATTCCTTGCCATTCTAGGCTATGGGGCTGTGTGTTTCTGTTGGTTCACATAGTGTAGGGAGATGCAAATCAAGTCTCTGCATGCAAGGGTGGCTTCATAGGATGCTGCAAGGAAAAAGGAACCACCCTGAGACAGGAAATCTGGAACATAGACAAGGATGAGGAGGATGAGGGGGATGAGTAGTAAGGGAAATGGGGGGGGGGAGTAGTAAGGGACAGAGAGAGAGGGTGGGGGTGGAGAGAAGTAAGAGAGAGAGAAGGGGATGAGGGAGATGAATAGTAATGTAAATGGGTAGTAAGGGACAGAGAGAGGGTGGGGGTGGGGGGGGGGAGAGGAGTAAGGGAGAGAGAGGAGGATGAGGGAGGCGAGTAGTACGGTAACTGCGGGATTAAGGGATGGAGAGAGGATGGTGGTGGGGAGAATGGAGTAAGAAAGAGAGAGGAGGATGAGGGAGATGAGTAGTAAGGTAAATGAGTAGTAAGGGACAGAGAGAGAGAGTGGGGGGGGAGAAGAGGAGTAAGGGAGAGAGAGGAGGGTGAGGGAGATGAGTAGTAAGGTAAATGAGTAGTAAGGGACAGAGAGAGAGAGTGGGGGGAGGGGGAGAAGAGGAGTAAGGGAGAGAGAGGAGGATGAGGGAGATAAGTAGTAAGGTAAATGAGTAGTAAGGGACAGAGAGAGAGAGTGGGGGGAGGGGGAGAAGAGGAGTAAGGGAGAGAGAGGAGAATGAGGGAGACAGGTAATAGGGGAAATAAGGAGTAAGGGAAAGAGAGAGAATGGGGGAGAGGCGTAAGGGAGAGTGGAGGGTGAGGGAGATGAGTAATGGAAATGGGGAGTAAGGGACAGAGAGAGAGAGAGAGAGAGAGAGTGGGGGAGAGGAGTGAGGAAGAGAGAGGAGGATGAGGGAGATGAGTGGTAAAGTAAATGGGTAGTAAGGGACAGAGAGAGAGTGGGGGAGAGAGAGGAGGATGAGGGAGATGAGAAGTGAGGGAAATGGGGAGTAATGGACAGAGAGTGGGGGAGAGGATAAAGGGAGAGAGAGGAGGATGAGGGAGACGAGAAGTAAGGGAAATGGGGAGTAAGGGACAGAGAGAGAGTGGGGGAGAGGATAACGGGAGAGAGAGGAGGATGAGGGAGACGAGTAGTAATGGAAATGGAGAGTAAGGGACAGAGAGAGAGTGGTGGAGAGGAGAACGGGAGAGAGAGGAGGATAAGGGAGACGAGTAGTAATGGAAATGGGGAGTAAGGGACAGAGAGAGAGTGGGGGAGAGGAGAACGGGAGAGAGAGGAGGATAAGGGAGACGAGTAGTAATGGAAATGGGGAGTAAGGGACAGAGAGAGAGTGGGGGAGAGGAGAACAGGAGAGAGAGGAGGATGAGGGAGACGAGTAGTAAGTGGTAAAAGGCGGGGGGGCGTGACCCTTTTCTAAGGTTGAGGATGAAAATTGTTCTTCTACACCCTTGCATTGAAGAATTTCCAGCACTCTGGTAGATAGCGATGTCAGTGATTTCCAAACCCTTCAGAATTCTCACTTTCACTCATTTATTTCCTATGATGTCATCTTTTCACAAAAGCCGATGATTGAAAAAAAACATAACGTACGGAGGACAGAGAGTGTGGAGAGTCTGCTGTGCGTTTCTAAGTTCGGAACCCGACAAGAATGCCGATTAGCTAATGCCAAAACCTGCTGAATGAAAACAGTCAAGACTTCACATGTAAAATAAACACGACCCGTTACATACAACACAAACCCACCTGGCATAATACATCACCACACCGACATTAACTGTCTGTTCTCCTTGATAAGGACCAGATCCTGTCCATTTTTTATGCCCATTTATATAGTGCCAGGATAATCTATAACACCATAAAAATACACAACAGTCCCCGACCATGGAGGAGCTCACATTCCGCACCTATACGCATACAAACACTACACTACACTACAACACAGCCAATTTTGTAAGAATTTTGTAAGAATTTTGGTAAATTTTGGTAAGACAAGTTGCCAATGATGACTTCAGAAGCCTCTTTGAGACCTTGTAGTGCTGCTTCAAGCAAGACTGGGGTATGATTCCTGCTGGGGCTCAGGGGGCATGGTCAGTGGAGGTGATTACGCACACATTTACATGGACTGGGTTGGGCGAGCGGCATCTCCCCCCGAGAGAGGAGCGGGGTCTTGCGCATGCGCAATAGGGTTCCCGGCGTGAAGCCTAAAGGCTACACTTCCTGTACCCGCAATGGCGGCGGAGCACCCGACAGCCGGTTGGAAACATCAGCTGCGGGTGCCAACATCGATGGACTCCAGGACAGGTAAGTGTCCATTTATTAAAAGCCAGCAGCTTTTTTTTTTTGGGGGGGGCGGAACAAGTTTAAAAGCATTTTATAAAGTACTATCAAATGGACTTTCTAATTATGTTTTAGCTACACTTTAAATAGAAACAAAATAAAAAATGTAATAAAAACAAAAGGGGAGCATTTTTGTACCGGCTGGTATGTGCCACTTTCATTATCCGTCTCGACGGCTCGAAATATTAAAGGTCTGCCAACCCGATCACACGTTGCAAAAAAATCCAATAGTGTACATGTCATCTTCTGACAAGTGAAAAGTTTTTGCTGGTAAATGACAGCAGCGTAATGAGTAAACGCGATATCCTACTGGTTTTTCATAGTTTACGAGACCCCTGGCAACTGTGAAGAGAATGAGTGTTGCCCATCGGAAAGGGAATGGCTTTGATTTGTTTTTGTTTGGGTGCTTAAATGTGATTGACGGGGCCCCGGCTGGGGGGGGGGAGAGACGCGGCTTCTGGAAAGGCCCCACTGATTGCTACGCATTATTTGAATTTACAGGTTATCTGTGGGGCCGTAACTGTATTGGTGACCTCATTAAGTAAATGTGGCCACATCAGCACCCTTCCACAGCCTTTATCACTCGTCATGTGTCATGAAACCCAGCTGTTGACACCTCTGTAGCAAACACTAGTTGTATCTTATCTCCTGCGGAGAAAGGAATCACACCAGGCAATATCATTTTAGTCTAGGAATGTGTTTAGGAGACAGTTCCAGCAGACCAGAAGATGAGAGAGAGCTAGGAATGAATGTCAACTCACTTCCACCAGGACAAAGAAAAAATCCGTAGGTAGGGTGCGGAAATCTACGAGTTTCAGTCTCGGCTATGATTGATGTGTCTTTTTTTATGTAGCCCTTTCTTCTCTTGGATACTAGATCTCAGTCTTGGACCCTCATCGTCTCATTAGCTATGGTCATATATATATAGACATTTGTGGTTCGTTTTGTTGCAATTTGCTTTTTTTAGACCAAACATTTTTTGAAGATTCAATAACAAATGTCAACGAATCCGGAAAAATAAAGTTACAATTTAATTTAACAAATGCATTTGTTTCATTCGGATGAGGATGATGCCATAGTAGCTCATGCCCATGGGGAAATTAATACAATTTTCAAAGTTGGACAATAATTTGGATTCGGAATGGATCTGAATTTCGTGACGCTAGGTCGATATCGTCCAATCAGCTCATTGCCATTTCTCTCAATAGCGTACGAAAATATTGAATCCTTCTGATTTGGATTTGTCCGGAATCCATGAGTTTCAGACTCGGCTATGATTGATGCATAATTTTTTATTTTATTTTTATCCCTTTCTGCTCTTGAAAATTAGATCCGAAGCCTGGACCCTCATCATGACAATGAACGCACAAATAGGGTCAGTAGTCAGCGCATCTCACCATCTGCTGCGCCTACTACACAGACTTATTCCTTTTATTCCCAAAGAAGACATATCGGTCGTGGTGGGAGCAATTGTAAACTCAAGATTGGACTATGCAAATGCCCTTTACCTCGGACTCCCCAAGTACCAAATCTCTCGTCTACAAGTCGTTCAAAATACGGCCGCTAGACTTGTGACTGGGAAAAAACCTTGGGAATCAATCTCACCTTCACTGAGATCCCTTCACTGGTTACCAGTAAAAGACAGAATTACTTTTAAAACACTCTGTCTAACGCATAGATGTATTCATGCGAATGCTCTCCATTATTTATGCGAAAAAATAAAAGCTCATAATCCCAATCACGTTCTGCGATCCACCAATCAAAATCTACTCCAGATACCGAAAGCCAACTACAAGTCCAAAGGAGATAGAAGATTCGCGGTCCAAGGTCCCAGACTATGGAACGCTTTACCAACCAGCATTCGGTTGGAGGAGAATCACTAAGGCCTTGTACACACGATCAAATCTGTCTGCTGGAAACGGTCCGCTGGACCGTTTCAGCAGACAGATTCGATCGTGTGTACGGCCGAGCAGACAGATTTGTCCACCCGACAGATTTCAAAGCATGCTTTGAAATCTATCGGGTGGGAATCTGTCCGCCCGACATGTCTGCTGGTTAGTACACTTACCAGCAGACATGTCGTCCCGCTCCGCCGCCGCACCACCGCCGAATGGATTCGGCGCATGCGCGGAAGTGTTTTACTTCCTGGTGCGATGACGTGGCGGCGTCAACGTCACCGCCACGTCACCGACACGTCAGCGCCAGTGGCGGCCCGCCCATATGGGCGCACGGGCGCCGCCCCCCCTCCCGCAGTCACAAAAAAAAAAAAAGAATTAAAAAAAAAAAAAAACGGGCCCTTTAAGAACTTTTATTCGGCTAAAATGTCATTTTGACATTTTAGCCGAAGTTCTGGCGGCCGTCTATAGAGGGCGCTGCAGCGCCACCCCCTCTCGCAAGTAACACACGTTCAATGCTATGCATTGGACGTGTGTTACTGTTGCCAGCTGCCTGGTCTATTCGTATAACCGGACATGGGACGCCGGTTACCCGAATAGCGACAGCTGGTTGGCTGAGGGGAACTGCCTATCAAAGTCAGTGGCTCTGATAGGCTTTTCCAGTCCCGCCCTCCGGCTCTCGGAAGTCTATGCTCGGAGCGCAGACAATCTGCGGTCCTTGCATTAGACTGACAGCCGTTTCAGCCAATCAGGTTCCCGGATTCTGGTTTTCAGGAACCTGATTGGCTGAAGCTTCTCCAGGGCGGCAGAAGACATCGAGGGAGGACATGGAAGCGTCAGGTAAGTGATTTTTTTACAGGGAAAGGGGCAGCATGGGGCACAGTGGCAGCATGGGGCACAGTGGCAGCATGGGGCACAGTAGAAGCATGGGGCACAGTGGCAGCATGGGGCACAGAGGCAACAATGAGCACAGGCCGGGCACAGTGGTGACAATTGATGGCACAGTGACTGAATATGATGGCATGGCAGAGAGGTGACAATTGATGGCACAGTGACTGCATTTGATGGCATGGCAGAGAGGTGACAATTGATGGCACAGTGACTGCGTTTGATGGCATGGCACAGTGGTGACAATTGATGGCACAGTGGTGGCGTTTGATGGCATGGCACAGTGGTGACAATTGATTGCACAGTGACTGCATTTGATGGCATGGCACAGTGGTGACAATTGATGGGCACAGTAGCTGCTTTTGATGGCATGGCACATTGGTGACAATTGATGGCACAGTGGTGGCGTTTGATGGCATGGCACAATTAGTGACACAAGTGGTGACAATTGATGGCACAGTGACTGCAAATGATGGCATAGCACATTGGTGACAATTGATGGCACAGTGACTGCATATGATGGCATGGCACATTGGTGACAATTGATGGGCACAGTAGCTGCATTTGATGGCATGGCACAGTGGTGACAATTGATGGCACAGTGGCTGCATTTGATGGCATGGCACAGTGGTGACAATTGATGGCACAGTGGCTGCATTTGATGGCATGGCACAGTGGTGACAATTGATGGCACAGTGGCTGCATTTGATGGCATGGCACAGTGGTGACAATTGATGGCACAGTGGCTGCATTTGATGGCATGGCACAGTGGTGACAATTGATGGCACAGTGGCTGCATTTGGTGGCATGGCACAGTGGCTACATTTGGTGGCATGGCACAGTGGCTGCATGTGATGGGCACAGTGAGGCTGCAATATTTTTTTTTCCGTTTGCGCCCCCCCAAAAATTTTGAGCACCAGCCGCCACTGGTCAGCGCGCTCTCTGCTGGCGGGGATTTTAGTTTGCTCGTGTGTACACGCGAGCAAACCAAAATCCCAGCAGACAGATTTGTTCAAATCTGTCGGACGGACAGATTTGAACAAATCTGTCCACTCGTGTGTATGGGGCCTTAGTGTTCAGGAGAAAGATCAAGACTCATCTCTTTTCATACCAAAGGAGACAGGATCAACAAGCGCCCAGAGGCCGCGCTATATAAGTTTTCATTCATTCATTCATCATCTTATAAGTTATGGTCATATATAGAGACATGCGCGTTTCGTTTCCTTTCAATTTGTTTTTCGGAGATCTGGTAAAGAATGTAAAGTAATCCGGAAAAAAAAAGTAATAACTAAATCAACTGATGCATTTGTTTCATTCATGCGGCTGACGTCACATAGTAGTTCTGGTTCATGGGGAAATTAATTATATTTTCATATTCATACACGTGACGCCAGCCGATATCTCCCAATCAGCTCATTGCCATTTCTCTTGGTAGCATATGAAAATATCGAATCCTTCTGATTTGAATCTGTCCGAAATCCACAAGTTTCAGACTTATTTTTATCCCTTTCTGCTCTTGGATATTAGTAGACATGTGCAGACTGGAATATTTTGTTTCGTTTTTTTCGTTTGAAAATACATTTATTTTGTTACTCCCGAAAATTGGTTATAATTAATTTTGTTTTTCGTTGGGGAATAGCTTTCGTCCGAAAATCCAATAATACTTGGTTTCTGTCGAACAGTCAAAAGAATATTCGACGTAACGTCGAATCTTTTTGGTTTCTGTCGAATGGTCAAAAGAATATTCAAATCTTTACGTCGAATCGTACATTTCCATTCGAATATTCCGCCTACAAGACTGCTAATGTTGTATGACTAGTAATAATGTCAAATCTATTCTCTCATAAATCGAAATCTATTCTCTGTAATGTCTAATCTATTATTTCTATGTAATGTCGAATCTTTTCTCTATAATGTCGAATCTTTTCTCTATGATGTCGAATCTTTTCCCTATAATGTCGAATCTCTCTATATCGAAATTTTACCGCAACGAAAACGAAAATAAAGCATTTTTTATGTCGGATCTTTCGGTTTTCGTTTCTTGCACTTTCGTTATCGTTTGTTAAAAAACAGATTTTAGGGCGAAAATGCATTCTAACGAAAACAAATGCACATGTCTAGATATTAGATCCATTTCGTTCCAATTCCTTTTTTAGATCGAAAATTACATTTTCAGAGATGTGGTAAAGGAATCTGGAAAAAAGGTAATAATGAAACCAACAAATGTATTTGTTTCATTCATTCGGTTGACGTCACATAGTAGTTCTGGTACATGGGGAAATACATACAATTTGGTGTATTATATACAATTTGGTCGATAATTTGGATTCCGGTAACAAATGGATCTGAATTTTGTTCCATTCGTTAATTTGGATACACGTGACGCCAGTTGATATAGTCCAATCAGCTTATTGCCATTTCTCTTGGTAGCCCACGAAAATATTGAATTCTTCCGATTTGGATCTGTCCAAAAATCCATGGGCCAGATCCACATACAATTGCCCTGGCGCAGTGTATCAGAGATACACTTCGCCGCCGTATTTTAACTGGCTCTAAGACGAATTCAGGTAGATTTTGCCCCGTAAGGTACGGTGGCGTAGTGTATTTCTCGCGGCGGAATCGAAATACGCGATTAGGGGGCGTGAATAATTAAAATTAGGGTCGTCCCCGTGGCGATCGAACTGCGCATGCTCCGTTCAGAAATTTCCCACCGTGCATTGCGCGAAATTACGTCGAAACGTCATTTTTTTTTTAGCAGCGGAATTTTTGTACATTCCTACTCACGCAAAAAAAAAAAAATTGAAAATTCGACACGGGAACGACGGCCATACTTAAGATGGCCAGTCTAACTATAGACCGGATAATAGCAGCTTTACGCCGGAAAAAGCCGACTAGCGACGACGTTAAAGAATGCGACGGCCGATCGTAACTTTGTGGATCGCCGTAAAAAGCTAATTTGCATACCCGACGCGGAAAACGACACAAACTCCACCCAGCGGGCGCAAAAAGATTGCAGCATAGATCCGAAGGCGTACGAAGACGTAAGCCTGTCGGATCGAAGCCCAAAGCCGTCGTATCATGGTTTGAGGATTCAAACTAATGATACGACGCGGGTAATTTGAAAGTACGCCGGCGTATCAGGAGATACATCAGGAGATAGACCGGCGTACTGGCTCTGTGGATCTGGCCCCATGAGTTTAAGACCTTGGCTATGATTGATGCATCCTTTTTTTATCACTTACTGCTCTTGGATCTGAGTCCAGGACTCTCTTCGTCTTATGAATCATGGCCATATATAGACACGCGCGTTTTGGTTCGTTCCAATTCGTTTTTTGCATCAAAAATACAATTTTCTGAGATTTGGTAAAAAATTTGTAAAGGAATCTGGGAAAAAAAGTAACAACTAATATATTTGTTTTATTAATGCAGATGACGTCACATAGTAGTTCTGATTCATGGGGTTAATAATTACATTTTCATATTCATACACGTGACGCCAGCCGATATCTTCCAATCAGCTCATTGAATATTGAATCCTTCTGATTTAGATCTGTCTGAAAATCCATGAGTTTCAGTCTCAGCTATGATTGATGCATCATTTTGTTATCCCCTTCTGCTCTTGGATATTAGATCCGAGTCCTGGACCCTCATCATCTTATGAATCATGGCCATATATAGACACGCATGTTTTATTTCCTTCCAATTCGTTTTTCGGATAACATTTTTTATTTTCGGAGATCTGGTAAAGAATTTAAAGTAATCCGGAAAAAAAAGTAATAACTAAATCAACTAATGTATTTGTTTCATTCATGCGGATGACGTTACATAGTAGTTCTGGTTAATCGGGAAATTAATGACATTTTCATATTCATACACGTGCGCCAGTCGATATTGTCCAATCAGCTTATTGCCATTTCTCTTGAAAATATTGAATCCTTCTGATTTGGATCCGTCCGAAAATCCATGGGTTTCGACCTTGGCTATGATTGATGCATCATTTTTTTTTTTTAATCCCTTTCTGCTGTGATATTTTTTCATTATGGAATTGGAAAGTGGACATTTCCTTTAAGTCATATTTAGATACAGATCACAGTATACGTTGGCAGGAATCTGAAATACTGGTTTCGGCTTTGGACCACAATTCAACCATCTGGGTAACTTTTCAAATATCACTACCACTCTGTGCGGCTGACTATGGTATATAATTTGGGTTAACCACTGGACCTTATAGTGGGTGCTGCAAAGACAACTTCCTAATGTACAGATCCTTAGAGTTTTGGGGTAAAAGGATTGGAAATGGTGTTATAATACTAAGAACAGCCAAAAAACGAAAAATGTGTCAACATACTTTTACTGGGTAAAGAACAAAATCAGCAGAAGCGATGTAGAGAAGGTGGGATCGAAAAACTATATACATGCATTTATTATAATATATGTAGTTTTACATGATCCTAGATACAGATTACAATTATGTACATTTATTGTAATTACACTGCTATCCATATTGTATGATCTTCTTAAAATACCCAGTTTTATGAGAGTCTAGACTAGGGTTTCTCAACCAGGGTTCCATGGAAACCTAGGGTTCCTCCAAAAAGGTGTTATGTACACACTATCGGAAATTCCGACAAGAAAACCGTGGATTTTTTTTCTCCCGATGGAATGTTGGCTCAAACTTGTGTTGCATAAATACGGTCACACAAAATTCCTACCGTCAAGAACGCAGTGACGTACAAGACGTACGATGAGCCAAGATCAATGAAGTTAAATAGGCAGTTCCGGCTCTTCTGCTTAATTCTGAGAATGCGTGGTTTTTGTTGCAGACGATCGGAATTTCCGACAAGAACTTTTCTTGTCGGAAAATTTGAGAACCAGCTCTCAAATTTTTGTTGTCAGAAATTCCGACAGAAAAAGCCCGATGGAGCCCACACACGATCGTAATTTCCCGGCCAAAAGCTCACATTAGACTTTTCTGAAATTCCGAGCGTGTGTATGCGGCATAAGAAGCATTTTTCCCATTGACCATCACAATAAGGTATCATAAGTTGTAGACAGTAATTTTTGCCAAGAAAGTCAAGTTCATAAATGCTAGAGCAGGGTTTCTCTACAGGGTTCCATGGAATCCTAGAGTTCATCCAGTGGTTTCTAGAGGTTTCTTGAGCAATGAGCAATATATGCTTTTCAGATAAGTTCCCACTAATACCATTGATCTTTTTAGTTATCTATAAGAGCGTAATTCTCCCCAATATCCACAAAGGTAGGAAGCATTCTTCCCATTGACCATCACAATAAGGTATCATGAGTTGTAGACAGTATTTTTTTGCCAAGAAAGTCAAGTTCATAGATGCTAGAGCAGTGTTTCTCAACCAGGGTTCCATGGAATTCTAAGGTTCCTCCAGAGGTTTCTAGGGGTTCCTTGAGCAATTAGCAATATATGCATCTTCTCAGATAAGTTCCCACTGACAACATTGATCTTTTAAGTTATCTGTAAGGGGGTAATTCTTCCCAATGTCCACAAGTGTAAGTAGCATTCACCCCACTAATGTATCATGAGTTGTAGATATAGTAATTTTTAGGTCCCTTTCACACTTATACGACTTGTCCCACGATTTTGGACTGCAAAATCGAATGACAAGTCATTCTCCATGATTTTGAATGACTACTTTCATATTGGGAGGACTTTAAGTCGTGCCGACTTCAAAGTAGTTCCTGCACTACTTTTTTTCTGAAGTCGGATCAAAGTCGGATCCCGTATTAAAGGATCCAACTTTGGCATGGTCTGGATGGAGACAGGCTGAAGCTGCTTCTACTATAGTGACTGTCGGGTCTGGATGGTGTGCACCACTCGGGGTTGTTTCTTTCCTTAGTAAGGTGCCCTGTATGGGAGCATTTACATCCTGTAAGAATGTGAGCGACCTTCCTCAAACATAATTCATTGTTGAGTCCAATCCAGCACCTTCAGTCATGCATGTTCCAGCAATAAAAGTAGACACGGGTTCTTATCACCCCTCACTTAACCTTTCAACCCTTCCCTACTCATACCAAAACATTGCTGTAGATACACTTTAAACCCCACTTAAAGGGTGCTGTGCATATAAATAACCTTATATTAAAAAAATCCCTGAGCGAGTGCCTTCTTTTTCCATCCTACCCCTGAAGTAAACGGTAAACCCCAACAGCAGTAGCTGCTAAAACTTTCATACAAACTTCTAAAAGTGCATTCCACACCCAGAAGGGGTTAAGCAGAGATAAACAAGACATTTGATGCAGCAAGTTGGGAGCAATGAATGGCATTCCCTGAGCGGTTCACTCGTGAAAAAGGCGATCGGTGTCCCTCCCAATGATCTTTGTACAAATACACTCGCAGCACAAAGTAGCATTTAATTTATAATTTAACAATGTGCTGTCTGTTGAATTTTATAGGAAAACAAGATCAATAGGCTGAAAAAAAAGGACAACTTATTGAATTCTTCCTCTGTTTCCTCTTTTTCCCTAAAGACACAGATAAGACCTTATTGATGTTCTGCATACGAGTCACAGTGTTCAAAAATGAGTCTATTGATGTACATTAATGCGAGTTGTCAAAAATAATTGTTTTATTTACTGAGCCAGTGAGGCAGTTACTGCCGAATATAATGATCTATAGACAAGGGCTCAACAGAACTTGGGTGGCTGAGACACCTGAGGGGGGAAAGCCTGAGGGAACCTCAGACATTAGGAGCCTCATTAAGATCCTACTTTGTGTCTTCATATTGTGTTTTGTTCCGTTTTGGTGAATTTACATGTACATGTGTGCCCACCATGTGTGCGCTCAAAATTTTTGGAGGGGCGCAAACAAATGAAAAACAAAAAAAAAACAATTGTAGCCTCACTGTACTCATCAATTGCCGCCACTGTGCCATAAAATTGTCGCCACTGTGCCATAAAATTGTCGCCACTGTGCCATAAAATTGTCGCCACTGTGCCATGCAATCAAACGCAGCCACTGTGCCCATCAATTGTCGCCACTGTGCCGTGCCATCAAACGCAGCCACTGTGCCCATCAATTGTCGCCACTGTGCCATGCAATCAAACGCAGCCACTGTGCCCATCAATTGTCGCCACTGTGCCGTGCCATCAAACGCAGCCACTGTGCCCATCAATTGTCGCCACTGTGCCATGCCATCAAGCGCAGCCACTGTGCCCATCAATTGTCGCCACTGTGCCATGCCATCAAACGCAGCCACTGTGCCATCAATTGTCACCACTGTGCCATGACAAATGCAGCCAATGTGCCATGCCATTTTCGCCACTGTGCCATGCCATTGTCGCCACTGTGCCCATCAATTGTCGCCACTGTGCCATGCCATCAAACGCAGCCACTGTGCCATCAATTGTCACCACTGTGCCATGACAAATGCAGCCAATGTGCCATGCCATTTTCGCCACTGTGCCATGCCATTGTCGCCACTGTGCCCATCAATTGTCGCCACTGTGCCATGCCATTGTTGCCACTGTGCCATGCCAAATGCAGCCACTGTGTCCATTAATTGTCGCCACTGTGCTATACCATTGTCGCCACTGTGCCATGCCATTGTGCCCCCTCAAAAACTGCCAGATTGCTTCCCCCCCCGCTGGCTCTGATAGGCACTTCCACACAGCCAACCAGCTGCCGTTATTCAGGCGGCCGACCCTTACCGTCCGGTCATCTGAATAGTCGGCGGCAGCCGGCAACAATAACATAGATTCATGCAATGCATGAATCTATGTTATTATCAGTGGTGTTGTGAGAGCCAGAGTGTACGGCGCTCCAGCTCCCTCTATAGACGCACCGCAACTGACACTGGAGGGGCAAATGCCAACCTTCAAAGCCAACTGATACCTAATTGGATTTAGAACAGCCAAGATGAGTTGATATATTGACCTATAGACAGGGGCCCAACAGAACTTGGGTGACAGGGACGCATTAGGGGGAAAAGCATGGGGAAATTGTAGAGATTGTGAGTCTTTTTATGATCCAAATTTGTGGAGGGGGTAATGCCATCTTTCAAAACCATTGCATAGCCAATTGGATTTAGAACAGCCAAGATGAGTTGATATATTAATCTATAGACAAGGGCCCAAGAGAACTTAGGTAGCTAGGACACCCAAGGGAGGAAATCCTGAGGGAACCTCAGACATTAGGAGCCTCATTAAGATCCTACTTTGTGTCTTCATATTGTGTTTTGCTCGTAGTGTGCATACATGTGAAGTACGTATGTGTAAATCCGCCAAAGCAGATCATTGGTAGTTGAAAAAAAATCAGAGGCGGCTCTTTAATTAGACAGTCATCTAAGGCCTCGTGCTCACAGGGGCCCCGCAACTGCCTAATTTGCCTACTGAAGGAAGAGGAGCACTGGCTCTAGCGTTGGTAGCCGGTGGACCCGTGCTGTCCCTGGGTCCGATGCCCCGGCCAGACGGGAGTCAGGACTCTACTGAAAGCACTGCTTGCATCGCACAGTGAGGGGGATCACTGCAGCGGGGGACAATTACAGGAACCATACCCTGTATCTGTGTCCGTCCAGCAGCTGAAAGCCCTGCCACCGGTGGCTGCCCCCCTTTCCCGCTGGATGGACACAGATACAGTAAATCTCGCAAACCGAGTTAGGATTTTTGTAAATACAGTGCTCCTTTTACGAAACGCTCGTTAACCGTGTTACTCACAATCAGAGGTTCCACTGTATATATATATATATATATATATATATATATATATGATATATATATACTGTATATTCTAAATTTTCCTTTTTTTTACATTCCTGGCTTGTCTACTTGAAGTTATGTATGAGTCTCCTTATCCCTGTCACATTTATACTATGGAATGTTAGGACGACGTATTACCCAAGTGTGTTCATGGGCCGCCAAAAGACATCCATACGTAACAATCAACCCTCTAAAAGCTTTTGGCTGGTTTTGGCTGGTGTTACATATCGCTCCCATTTACTTCACTACTGTTGTTACTTTCCCCCCTTTCCTTAAAAAAAGAAAAAAAGAAAAAATCCCCTTTAAATGCTTTCATGAAGGTTTCCAATATCTCTTCACCTCCCCGATGGCGAGGTGGAAAACGATATAATTACTCATCCCTCTCAAAATCTTTTCTCCCTCTTGTAGCGGGCGATGTGAATGACAGAGTATTATTACAATTGGCAGCCCCAGCCGCACAATGCCCACTGGTAAGAGCTGAGACGTGCCCCCGTCTCTCTCCGGTAAGTGATATCGTTTCAAAAGATATAGCCGTGACCCTTTGACCCCCGGGTTTCCGTAACATCACTGCCCTGTTTCAATGTACTTAATAAGGAAGGAAACTGAACACTGTATCGTCATATTCCTTCCTTCTTCTTCTTTTTTTTTTTGTTTTTAATTGCGGCTAATTCACACCGCGCTCCTTAAAACAGGATTAGGGAGTGTTATCTTATCCCTGTCACTCTTGGCCAATGGCTAACAAAAACGTTTAACAAAGCTCAGGCCTAATTAAAGGGAAGGATATATGTTTATTTAAACGAGGACCTATCGAAAAGGGCCAAATGAACACTTTTCATAATCTCCAAGCTTTGGGAGAAGCGGCCAATGTACAAAGCAAATACCCAAGGTCTTTGTAGACCAGTGGTTCTCAACCTGGGGGTCGAAATACAATTTGCCAGGGGTCACCAAATCCTGGGCTGCTCCTGAAGCCGGCACCTCTCTCCCAGCCTTTTTTGCGTGCCCATTCAGTTCACGGCATGGCTGGGGAGAGAGACTAGAGGTCAGCTGACTGGTGAGATATGTGAAGTGGGAGGGGCTGGAGGAGACCCTATCTCCTGAGTTCGGTAGAGGTGTCACTGCTACAAGACACCACAAAGTCGGGGACACAGTGAGTAACACTAACTGTGAATATAGTTCCCATTAAAAGTCCCCACTACAGTTCTCAGATCAGCAGATGACCTGGATCAAGAGCACCTAAGTTGGCTGATCAGAACTTGACTTGCCTTGGTTGCTGACAACGCACGCTGCGGAAATAATTTTACTGTTAGGGGTCCCCACAACTTGGGAAATTTTATCAAGGGGTCACGGCACTTGAAAGGTTGAGAACCACTGTTGTAGACTATGTTGAAAATACCATGCTTCCACCATCCCTTGCTCCCCGATCCTCCTAGTTCTGATCATGGAGGGTCAGGAGGACCTTGTTTAACTTTTTACACTTTTACCTGACAGTTATGCACCGTACACACAATTGGAATTTCCAATGGAAAAAGTCAGTCGGAAATTCCGACCTTGTGTATGCCCCATCTGAGTTTTTCCATCAGAGTTTAGATAGAGAACATGTTCTCTTTTACTACGATGGAATTTCGCTGTGAGTTTGGCTGGGAAAAAGCCCGATCTTGTGTAAGGGGCTTTAGATGTATTGAATCATTAACAATATTATTTAACAAAACAGTCCTAGCGGGGAATTGCCTCTTTGTGGGAGTCTTCGCCACCAGATGTGTTTCCTGCAACTATGTAACAAAAGGATTGGCTCAATGGCCCATTCACCATGCTGGCCAAGCCAGTATTTGGAAGGGAGTCTGCGAAAACAATTCCTGAAGAATAAAAAGAAGACGGCTCAGGTTTGTGCAGTTTTAAAGGATAAGGCTGCACATAATATAATATATTGTTTTAGGGAATGGATATCCTATGAAATGCAGTATGGTATGATTCAGACCAAATGAGATAAGACTTCATTAAAACAAAGAAGGTCCCCCCCCCGTACACCACAGCCCCCATTTCATCGACATCCCCACCACAGCCCCCCTTTTCATCAGCATCCCCACCACAGCCCCTCTTTTCATCAGCATCCCCACCACAGCCCCCCTTTTATCAGCATTCCTGCCACAGCCCCCCTTTCATCAGAGTCCAACTTAGAACCCCCCCCCCTTATATTACTTTCCTTCTTACCTCAGGGTCCCCATCAGGCTCCCCTTACATCAGGGTGCCCATAAAGGTCCCCCTTACATCACAGTCTCCATTAGAGCCCCTTTTCCATTGGAGCTCTCCTTTCATGAGCATCCACCTCAGGAATGCCCCTTTATATCAGAGTCTCCCTGACATCAGGGTTCCCATGAGAGACCCCTTACAATAAATTCCCCACTAACATCAGATTTTCCCCTTACATCAGGCTCATCATTACAGCTCCTCTTACATCAAGGTCCCCATGAAAGCCCTTCTTACATCAGGGTCACCATCAGGCTCCCCTTACATCAGGGTGCCCATGAGAGCCCCCCTTACATCACAATCTCCATTGGAAGCCCCTCTTTCATTAAAGCCCTCCTTTCATGAGTGTTCCACCTTAGGAATACCCCTTCATATCAGAGTCCTGACATCAGGGTTCTTATGGGAGACCCCTTACAATAGAGTCCCCCCTTACATCAGATTTTCCCGTTACATCAGGCTCATCATTAGAGTCCCTCTTACATCAAGGTCTCCATGAAAGTCCTTCTTACATCAGGGTCCACATCAGAATCCTCTTACATCAGCATTTTCATCAAAGCCCCCTTTTATCAGAGTCCACCATAGAAATCTCCCCTAATATTATTGCCCCCTTACATCAGAGTCCCCATCAAAGCCTCCTTTTATCAGAGACCACCTTATACGTCCCCCCTGATATTACTGCCCACTAACATGAGGGTCCCCAACAGAGCCCCTCCCATATCATGGTGCCTATAAGAGCCCCCTTTACACCAGGATCTTCATTAGAGCCCACCTTCCATCAGCATTCCCATTGGAGCCTCTATTCCACCAGAGTTTACCTTGGGAATCCCCTTTATATCAGAGTCTCCCTTACATCAAGGTGCACATGAGAGCCCCCTTTACATCAGAATCTCCATTAGTGCCCCTTTCCATCAGCATCCCCATTGGAGCCTCCATTCCTTCAGAGTTTATCTTAGGGATCCCCTTTATAGCAGAGTCCCCTTACATCAGGATCTCCATCTGAGCCCCCCTAACATCAGCATCCCAATTCGAATCTCCATTCCATTATCTCCCCAATAAGGCCATAGACCACCAAAAAAAACCACGACAAGGGTTCTGAGTTTTTCAGGGGTAGACGGTAAATCTCACCAATGAGGCCAAAAAAACACAAAAAAGTTCTGAGTTTTTTGCAGGTAGACGGTAAATGTTCCCAATAAGAACATAGATCACCCAAAAAACACGAAAAGGGTTCTGAGTTTTTCGGGGGTAGACAGTAAATCTCCCCAATAAAGCCATAGACCACCAAAAAAAAACACGACAAGAGTTTTTCAGGGGTAGACGGTAAATCTCCTCAATAAGGCCATAGACCACCAAAATAAATTGACAAGGGTTCTGAATTTTCCGGAGGTAGATGGTAAATCTCCCTAATGAGGTCACACACCACCAAAAAAACACGACGAGAGTTCTGAATTTTTTGGGGGTTGACGGTAAATCTCCTCAATAAGGCCATAGACCACCAAAATAAATTGACAAGGGTTCTGAACTTTCCGGAGGTAGATGGTAAATCTCCCTAATGAGGCCACACACCACCAAAAAAACACGACAAGAGTTCTGAATTTTTTGGGGGTAGATGGTAAATCTCCCCAAAAAGGCCATATACCACCAAAAAAAACACAACAAGGGGTTCTGAGTTTTTCAGGGGTAGATGGTAAATCTCCCCAATAAGTCCATAGACCACCAAGAAAAACACAACAAGGGTTCTGAGTTTTTCGGGGGTAGATGGTAAATCTCCCCAATAAGTCCATAGACCACAAAAAACAAACATAATATGACAAGGGTTCTAAGTTTTTTGGGGATAGACAGTAAATCTCCCCAATAAGGCCATAGACCACCAAAAAAACACGACAAGGGTTCTGAGTTTTTTGGGGATAGACAGTAAATCTCCCCAATAAGGCCATAGACCACCAAAAAACACGACAAGGGTTCTGAGTTTTTCTAACTCTATCAAAAGCCAAGAAACACATTGGCTGGAGGTGGACTTTATGTAGAACATACAGAAATTTGGTTGCTTTTTTGAGGACCAACTGTTGGGTTCTAATTGTCGGCACAATAGCTGTCAGTATACTGTACAGATTCCTGTCCCTATTGTCCAGCAATCAACCGCTCAGTCCACCTCTCTACTTCCATTATCACCCCCCCCCCCGCCCCAACCTCCGAGACGTTGAACGGTAATTAGACTCTCCTCCCCATTACATACACTTTATCAAGAAAATCACCTATTTGATTTCAATTACTCATAATTGTCCCTCATACATTCCAATTAGACTTTCGCCGTTGTTCTCAACAATGGCAGTTCAATTATGCAATTAATCAATGTGCGTTTTTTTTAGAACAGCAGCCCCGGCTAAAATAAAAGGAAAAAGAAAAAAAATGTGGCATAAGGTGAATCAGCAGAAATCAAACAGATTTCTTTGATAACCGGTGGTGGGCATTGACAAAAAAGAATAACAATAAAAAAATTAAAAAAATTGTAAAAAGAGATATTTGCCAGTTTGAGGGTATTTAAAGCCATATTTTTAGAAATGGAGCTCTATGGGAATGGAACACATATTACCAAGCCCCCCCCCCCCTCCCTCCAACCCGGCTGTGTACGAATGGAAGGTGCTTTCAATTAAAAACCGCTAAACAGTGTACCTTCAATTAAAGTGACACAGAACAGGTCACCCATGACGGACAATTAAGCTACTCTCCTTCCAGCCGGGCTGATTACGCTGGTGAAACAATGCAATTTTCTGTAACGCTCGGGCCAAGCCCTATCTCAATTAATCTCCGCAGAAGTAAAATCTTAACAGACATGAAGCTTGTTACTTGTTTAATTTAATTAGAGGACATTAATACAATTTATTCAGAGAGTCGACTGATTTTTTATTATTTATTTTTTTTAAGAAAATTAAGCATTTATGTGAGTTTTAATTAAAGAGAAATTAGAGCACATTTTCAGCAAACACATTGTTTGAACTACTATTAAAATAAATAAATAAATAAATAAATAAATATAATATAGTATATGTATTAAGCAGAGGACACTACGATCACAAAGTGTGCCGTCCGCACCCTACCGCAGGTGACCACAGGCTTTTGGGATGACACAGCCTCTGGGGGTGTCTACATGACCCTCTGGGCTCACAGGAAGGGGACTGAGAGCCTCTGGGAGTAATTTCATGTGAAAAGTATCTAGTGGACTTTCTCTGGAACCAGAACCAATGAGGAGGTGAGTAGTGAAGCAAAAGCTGCATACTGTGAGCCCAGGCTGGCATGATAACTCAACCTCTGGGGGTGTCTCCATGACCCTCTGGGCTCACAGGAAGGGGGCTGAGAGCCTCTGGGAGTCATTAAATGTGGAAAGTATCTAGTGGACTTTCTCGAGGACCAAAACCAATGAGAAGGTGAGGGGATGTGTCAATGACTGCCTGAGCTCACAGGAACGGAACTTAGAGCCTCTGGGAGTCATTCAATGTGGAAAGCATCTAGTGGACTTTCTCTAGGACCAGAACCAATGAGAAGGTAAGAGGGCGTGCCCATGACTCCCTGGGCTCACAGGGAGGGGGCTAAGAGCCTTTGGGAGTCATTCAATGTGGAAATGCATCTAGTAGACTTTCTCTGGAACCAAAACCGATAAAAGGGTGAGGGGGTGTGTCCATGACCCTCTAGGCTCACAGGGAGGAGGATGAGAGCCTCTGGCAGTCATTCAATGTGGAAAGCATCTAGTGGACTTTCTTTGGGACCAGAACCAATAAGAAGGTGAGTGGTGCCTCAAAAGCTGCATACTGTGAGCCCAGGCTGGCCTGATGACGCAACCTCTAGGGGTGTGTCCATGACTCCCTGGGCTCAGAGGAAGGGGGCTGAGAGCCTTTGGGAGTCATTAAATGTGGAAATAATCTAGTGGAGTTTCTCTGGGACCAAAACCAATGAGAAGATGAGGGTGTGTTAATGACTCCCTGAGCTTACAGGAACGGAACTAAGAGCCTCGGGGAGTCATTCAATTTGGAAAGCATCTAGCGGACTTTCTTTGGGACCAGAACCAATGAGAAGAAGGTGTGTCCATGACTCCCTGGGCTCAGAGGAAGGGGTCTAAGAGCCTTTGGATGTCATTTAATGTGGAAAGCATGTAGTGGACTTTTTCCGGGACCAAAACCAATGAGAAGGTGAGGGGGTGTGTCCATGACTCCCTGAGCTCACAGGAACAGAACTAAGAGCCTCTCGGAGTCATTTAATTTGGAAAGCATCTAGTGGACTTTCTTCGGGACCGGAAACAATGAGAAGGTGAGGGGGTGTGTCCATGACCCTCTGGGATCACAGGAAGGAGGCTGAGAGCCTTTGCATTTACTGTAATGTAGAAAGTATCTAGTGGACTTTCTCTGGGACCAGAACCAATGAGACGGTGAGTTTTTTTTTGTTTGTTTGTGTTTTTTTTTGTTACATACAGTATATTTATATATAATTATTATTATTATTATTATTTTTTTTTATTTAAACTCTGGTTCAGTTAACCTCTAACCTGACAAACATAATTGTGAATTACTTTTTGGATCTTCTTGACTTCTTGTCTAGCAGGAGGTCTTCTTGGAGGAGCTTTAGTCAGGCATTGATTGGCTGGCCTTGTCAGCTGACACACAACCCCACTGCTATGACTTAGGATGCATGTGAGACCCCCAAAGTTTTCTCTAGTCTTTCTATGGGATTAGAAGAATCATTGGTGTTAAAATCAGTTTGAGTAAAATTAATCTTCGAGTCTCCTAATAATCCTCATGGATAAACTTTAGGCATGTCAGCGTTATGGGATTTTCCTGTTAAATTTACTTTTTGGTGATTTTTTTATTCTTTAGTTTATTTTTACTATTTCTTTCCTTTTTTAAATTGATATCAGCTCTACCCTCAGACTTTTATTTGAATTTAGGATGAACAGTTGGATTAAAGAATGCCTTACACATCCGGATGGTGTATGTGAATCCATCTCTCTGGCCATGGGCTAGAATATGATATGTGGCTCTCCAGCATGAACAGTACACTTCATTGAGCATCCAATCCCCGGCATTAATGCTGTGAGCTTTGTGTGTAGCCATGAAGCCCCTTCTGACCATCCATTTGCATCTTAAATTTCATTTTGCAGTCTTTAATGATCCCGCTTCTTCGCCGATGCCAAAAGTGAGATTTATTTCACTAAATCTACAGTCAAAAAAAAGAGACCCTTTCTCTAAAGCTACCGCAAATGCCTCAGTAATCTCTCCTCTTTTCTTCTTCTTTTTTTTTGTTAATAAACAATCTCCATGAATTTCCAAAAAAAAATTGGATGAGGCTCTGAGGATCCTGACCACGAAGGCTTCTATATATGGCCAAATTTTATCAAGCAAAAATTATTATTGTTATTATACAGGATTTATATAGCGCCAACAATTTACAATATAAAAGCGAGACAGTACAGTTACAATACAATAAAATACAAGAAGGTTAAGAGTAGGGATGAGCTTTGAGTTCGAGTCGAACTCATGTTCGACTCAAACATTGCCTGTTCGCCGAACAGCGAACAATTTGGGGTGTTCTCGGCAAATTCGAAAAGCCGCAGAACACCCTGGAAAACTCTAAGGGTACACACGAGGAGACAAATCCGATCAAATCGGTCTGACAGACCGTTTTGATTGGATTTGTCTCCTGGGATAAGTTGGTTTGATCGTGTACACACGATCAAACCAAAATCCCCGCCGGCAGACAGCGCGGTGACGTGGCAGTGACGTTGACGCCGCCACGTCACCGAACCAGGAAGTAAAATACTTCCACGCATGCGTCAAATCCATTTGACGCATGTGCGGACAGATATGTCCGCTGGTTAGTGTACTAACCAGCGGACATGTCGGACGGACGGGTTTCCAGCAGACAGATTTTAAAGCATGCTTTAAACATTTTCTGCTGGAAAAACCTGTCTGCTCGCACGTACACACGATCGGATTTGTCTGCTGAAACGGTCTGTCGGACCGGTTTCAGCAGATAAATTCGATCGTGTGTACGCGGCCTAAGGGAGAAATCTAAAGTGCTAATTTTAAAGTCTTATAAGTTATTGTCCTAAAAAGTGTTTGGAGACCTGGGTCCTGCCCCAGGGGACATGTATCAATGCAAAAAAAGTTTTAAAAAAACTGTGTTTTTTTTTGGGAGCAGTGATTTTAATAACGCTTAAAGTGAAACAATAAAAGTGAAATATTCCTTTAAATTTCGTACCTAGGGGGGTGTATAGTATGCCTCTAAAGTAGCGCTTGTTTCCTGTGCTTAGAACTGTCCCTGCACAAAGTGTCATTTCTGAAGGATAAAAAGTCATTTAAAAATCACTGCTGCCGTTTAAAAAAAAAAGAAAATTGCGTGTCCCCAGGGACAGGACCCGGGTCCCCAAACACTTTTTAGGACAATACCTTGCATATTAGCCTTTAAAATTAGCACTTTAGATTTCAAACGTTCGAGTCCCATAGACTTTAATGGGGTTCTAAACTTTTGGTCTGTTCGCAGGTTCTGGTGCGAATC